>VZRM01006412.1:292302-523588 GCA_013397955.1 Grantiella picta | reverse complement strand
TTTTTTTTTTTTTTTTAACATGACATTCTAATAGTAGAAAATTCATTCAAGTTGATTGGTGGACTTTGACTGTCTCACCATTGCTACCTCCTGTTAGTCTGTGTAAAAGGATACAACCACAGGAAACTGCAAAACTGTCCAGTCTTTAATAATCTAATTGAACTGCTGTTCTCTATTGGATAAATTCACCTTTTTCTGAGACATTTAAAATCCTTTTTTAATGTCTAATCAATGATTTTACAAATCTATTTTCTTAAAGGGTAGCATATGTAAATAAAGTCTATATTGAATCTCATTTTCCACTTTATCTATTCACAACAAGTGCACCCAGAAAAACTAAATTAAAACTAAATAAGCCAATGATTTTCACAGTTTTTGTATTTATTGCTATAAAGGGTGTTCTGTTTTAATAAGGACTAATGTCTCAAGCAGTTGCCAATTCTGCTCTGGCAATGCCTTGTCTCTCATTAGCAAAAACGAAGGTAAGTAGAGAACATTGCTTTCTCCAGGGATTTCTCTTATGGTTTTCACCTCTTTCCCATCTCCCTTCCTATCAGTAAAACAAAACAAAACAAAAAACAAAACGAATAAAATAAAACATGAGATGGAGAAGAAAATTCTGGTTTGCAACAACATTTCAGGAAATGTTCTCTGAACTGTAGCGTGAGAAGAAATTCAGAATGCCCCTGCTAAAATACTAAGCAAATTCAACATTTCTTATTGGGAATTGGGAACTACCAGCATTCAGAATTTTTTCTGTCTTCTGAATCTGTCACTGTTAACTTATCCTTTTTTAAAATATATATATATATATATATATATATTTAAAGTATCTCTCTAAAAATGAAGTGGGGTTTTTATTTGCTGGGTTTTTTTGTTTGAACTCCTGTAACATGTTTTTGTTATATAACAAAGCAGATTTGCCTCTCTGTGGCTCAGTGATATCTTTGAGCATTAAGAATGCTGAAAAGAAGTGCTTCACACATGAGAGGCAGAGGGGAAAACAGGTGTGAGAACTCCAAGCATGTCACATGGAAGAGCTTACCCAATGCCAGTAGAANAAACAAAACAAAAAACAAAACAAATAAAATAAAACATGAGATGGAGAAGAAAATTCTGGTTTGCAACAACATTTCAGGAAATGTTCTCTGAACTGTAGCGTGAGAAGAAATTCAGAATGCCCCTGCTAAAATACTAAGCAAATTCAACATTTCTTATTGGGAATTGGGAACTACCAGCATTCAGAATTTTTTCTGTCTTCTGAATCTGTCACTGTTAACTTAGCCTTTTTTAAAATATATATATATATATATATATATATTTAAAGTATCTCTCTAAAAATGAAGTGGGGTTTTTATTTGCTGGGTTTTTTTGTTTGAACTCCTGTAACATGTTTTTGTTATATAACAAAGCAGATTTGCCTCTCTGTGGCTCAGTGATATCTTTGAGCATTAAGAATGCTGAAAAGAAGTGCTTCACACATGAGAGGCAGAGGGGAAAACAGGTGTGAGAACTCCAAGCATGTCACATGGAAGAGCTTACCCAATGCCAGTAGAAAATATTCACTTAGGGAAAAAAAACCAAGTTAAAAACAAAACAGGAAAAATAAAACACTCAAGCCTGGGAATAGCTACATCTCATGTCTGTACCTTTAAAAATTCAAATGCCATGAGGTAACAAGCTTTTCTCTCTTCACTCTGCAGTGAATGCAGGGAATGTGCATGAAAACATGACAGGCTTGAATAATACTGTGAATATAATTACATTGCAAAGAACTAGTACATGCCACTATCTGTGCTTCATTAAGATCTCTTCATGCCAGATTCCCAATCTAACTGTCCTGTGCAAATGCTGAACATTTCTGGATAAGTATGTAGTAATTAAGAAAAGTGAAAGGGAAAGTTGTACACATCCTCACAGTACATCATGCCACCTTCATTTCTGAAGCTGATCTCTGATTTTCATTGATTTTTCTAGTATAGTACCCTGAAATAGCAGGGAGTGAAGAAACAACCATCCTGGAGTTTCTTCCCTTTAGAATATCAGCAGTAAGGCAACAGAAATTCAGATATAGTCAGAAACCATGAATATAAATGACCCAGTGCTTGTGAAGCTTTAATGGTGCATCTCTAAACTGAAATGTAATGCACATTGTATGACCTGAGTTAAACTGTTCCGGTGATGAGCACAGACAACCTTTGAGAACCTGACAATGAGAGCTTAGTAGAGATACCAATATGACACCATGCTAGTTGGGCAGATCAAAATGATTTGTTACTTCTTCCTTAGCTCTGGAGAAAAATCAAGGCATGACTTCAAATGAGTTTCAGGTTTACCTTGGAAAATCCACTTTAGTGCCACATTTTTTTTTTTTTTTACTTTTTCATGATATCAGTTGTCAAGGAACAGAACTTAAGTCCATTCCAGATCACTTTTCTTACCGTTCTGTTGTCTTGGCATTGGGTTTAAGTCTGGGGCATGTGCTATTTTGAAAACTGTAATCTGAGACAATACACAAACTAAAAGTGAAATCCCAGTCTCCCAGATATTTGAAATAGACAATGGGAGTATGTAGAGTTCAGAGACCATCCATAGGACCCTAATCCCCTAGACATGTTGACACACTCTTCACCAGAGCTTTGTATGCTGCCTTACTAATCAAGCATTTATTTTCTTTTTATTGCTTGCAACAAAAGAACAAAAGGAGCAAAGTGGTGAAGTAATCAAAGGTGCAAATGCTGAGCCAACCAGAAAACAGCAACCCAGAACTTCAAATGTTAAAATGGAAAGATCACGACTACACACAGGTGCAGGTTATTCTTTTACATTTTTATCACCATGGAGGATGCCATTAATTCTTCATTCCCTCCATCCTATTAAAAATCATCTTGTAATCTGTATATACAAAGGCTTTATATGGTGAATATTGATATTTGATACTTTAAGATTACAAATCCAGAGAATAATGGACAGAACTTTATCAACAGCGGTTGTCTGCAAAGAGTTGGAAGTATATGTGATAGGATATTATGCATCATGCCCTCTTTAAAACAAGCTGCTGAACTAGAATCTGTACTGCACAGTGACTTTTGTAGTTATTCCTACTGTGTGTTCAAAAGAAGAGCATTTGGAAATGCTCATGCATAACGCAACAATAAGATTTCAGTAAAGTGGAGCAGGATGGAGAGGCAAAAATAAAGATGTATTTTACAGAAAAATATTCTCATGCTTTAAATGCATCACACCTAAAATACTGATTTCTCTTCTGTCCAGTCACACAAAAAAAGTTGATTAATCAAAATTCTGTGTGTATATATCATAAGACTGAATACCAGATTATTCTTTTGTCACACTCCCTTGTGTTTTATTTTAAATCCTATTAGATTTTATTCACATGACTTTTAGTCTCCCTTTTCTATTCTTTGTAGCAAATGGTTTAGTAACATCTGTTAATAAGATCAGCAGTCTAAGAATTCGTACAAATAAATTTGAAACACATCTCATCTTTTTTTAAAAAATATATTTTTGGGGATGTCAATCTATTTGAAATGGTGAGTTAAAATATTTGCCTTAGTAAAAGAGTAAATGTACTGCAAATATTCAAAATTAATATTATACATGCTCAGATTGTTTGTCTTATATCAGATATATAACCATCCACAGAGGTGGCAGATATGACAGAATCCACCTGCAGTCTGGATGGATGCCTGCAGACTTCAGCAGTGTGATATAATGAGGACATGGATAGACAAGTTCTAGGGAGAAAAGCACCTGGAAATAATGAAGAGGACTTAGAGTGAATATATAAGCAAATGAGATAACACTGGCCAAGCCACATGCCCGACCCCTCAAAGGGAATTAATTTCCTAGTTATCTACATATACTTAAATTAATGGGTTCATATCAGCATCTAGTTTTGCTTTTTATAAAAGAAATGAAGCTTTCCAAATTCTAGTGTTGTTTGAGAACGTGACTTATAAATGCTTGATTAAATGTCTCTTGCCAGCACAGCTGACTCCTGAAGTCAGTGATACTGCTCCATTGTTAAAAGCAGAGCAGGAAGGATAAGTAATGACTTGCATGAAATACAGTTCCTCTGCTCTTTGCTCCCAAATTCTAAATTGATCTTCCAAGAACTCTCATCTCCAAGAAATGTCAAAGTTCATTGTATGTAACAAGAATGGTTACTTTTACAGATTACTATCTCAGAGCACATTCCTGGTCCTTGATTGCTTCTGTCTTTTTTCCAGCTCAGGTTTGCAGACTCTTCCTTGGTCTGCAGGTTCTGCTTTCAAAGATGCAGACCCCTGTTAGGAGAGGGAGACCAGCACATGGATTATCAGCACACAGCTCTAACATTAAATTATTCCTACATTTTCCCGGGCTCTACAAATGGTAGGCAATGTTGTAGAAGGGACCACATTTCCTATTACATAATGTATGTATTTCTACCTCCTTTCTCACACAGGACAGGGCTGGAATGACAGCTTCTATTAAACTCCTTTGGGAGCATGCCTTTCATCGTACTCCAGATATTTCACAGATGGTTAACTTTGGGCTATTTGTTTAAAGTGCTTCATTTGCTGTTGTGTTTTCTATATTTTTTGCATGGCATATTGAAATCAAAAAGGGAAATAAAGATCAGGTTACACTACTTCCAAAATAGGTAAAGAAACTATAAAAGCAAGTCAGTAAAATACCTTACAAGACACCAGTACAACATCTAAAAAACCGGATTTTTTTTTGGGGGGGGAGGATTTAATCTAAAAATATTTATTGTACCGACCTAAAGAGCTGTATGGTTCCAACATTTTGACAGTACCAAACTGCCACAGACTTGAGGTTTCGTTTTCAATTTCGTTATGAATAATGGTTAGATATAGATACTCCATGTAAAGGGGTTTTACTTTCTTCCTGCTGATCTTAACAAGAGGAAGAAAGTATGAGAAGCTGTTTGACTACAGTGTATAAAATAAATAAAATAAATGAGTCAACTTTTTTTTTTCTAATGCCACAGGGTCTCTGTGAAACTTGATAGATCAAATCACATTTGATAAGTTTCTTTTAAGAGCATAATCTCTTTCCTGCTTACAAAATAAAATATGTTCACTTTTCTTGACACTGCATGCAGAAGACAACATACTGTAATGTGAAATTTGTAACAATATAACTCATGTGGTTAACAAAAACACTTAGAAAACAAAAAAATTAGGAAATAAATTTTGATGGGAAGGCTGGCATTAATGATATCATTTTCTTCCATTTCTACTGGCATGAATTCTAACTCTATTGACTTAAATGTCCTATTTTTAACTTTTCACAGACAAAAATAAAATCAGGAAATTATTAATTATCGCTGCAACAAAGAGCTGTCAGGCACCACTTTTGGCGTAATGAGGCCTCTGTTCCATTAGTGTAAACCAGTTACACTTTTTTCTTCTTTCCAGATAAAGATCTGGATCAAAACCAAACTGTAAATTAAAATCTAAAGTGTAATGCTCATAGGTAATACCAATAGCAAGCAAAATGTCTGGTGTTATGAAGTTGGTGACTGTAAGTGTTCTTCCCGTGACCAGCTGGCTTAAAACATTACCGTTTAGAAATTCCACCACGCAGTTTTTGCTCAAGGCTTCTCATTTCACTCTCCATTCTCTTTAACAATGTGACTTTAATGGTAAATGATAATGGTAATAGCAAATATCACACAGAAAGCTAACAAGCAAACACACATGTCCTTTGGCTAAAGGAGATATTTTAAGTCCAGTGAACTGTCTGCTCTTTCAATAGTGAAGTAAAACTATTTTAAACAATAAAAGGTTACGAATAATCAAAATTTTGTTAAAGAAGAAAAGTAGACACTTACGGACGTTTCTAAGTTCATTAAAAAAAGAGCTTCAATTATAGTACGAGCTCTCAATACCAGATAGCATATAAACTGAACAGGGCTAAGTATGTCAACAATCTAAAAACAAAACCTTGCTGTCATAATATTATAACTTATGTACACACAGATATAAATCATGACATATTTCAAAACATTATCAGTTGTGTGGTTGATTTACTAGTAATTATGGCAGCAAAATTTTGCATTTTGAAAATCTGAAGACTTTCATGAAAAATTCGATGACCTAAGCAAAACAAACCTTCTGTCTTCAAACATATCTGTATTCTGTGATGCAGAAAAATTTGGCCTCCCTTTGCCAACACTTCTGAATTCACTGGAAGCTGAACAACAGGGCTAATATGTCACTGAGCCATACTAAGAAGCCATACTGAGGAATGAGGTTTGTTAGCTTGGAGCTGACTCCACACCGATGCAGATACTGAGAGACTCCTCAGAGCAGACTCACACTCTGCCAGCTCTGAGCAAGCTCAAGCTTTCCCAATGCCTGCTGCCCGGCCAAACTCCTGTCTGCTGCACTGCAAGTGCCAGCTGGAATTAAAATTCAATGATTTCTTTCTTTCTTTCACCAGGTAAAAGGGTTCCTACTGATCCTGATTTTAAAGGTTTTCCCACCAACAAACCACCTTGATATTCTACAGTCTGTATTATTATTATATTATTTCAGCATTTATCCTTCAAAGAGGAAGCGTTACAACCAAGGTTAGCCTGAAATCTTTCATTGTTGTTGATAAACAACCTTGTGGTGACAACATGATTTGAATTTTGGAGAAAGCAGCATAAAAATAAAACTTTCACAGAACTTTTTTTTCCAAAACATGAGAAACATTGCCTTTTAGCTACAGTTTCAGCTCTGCCTAAGTGCACTATCGAGCAACAGATCTTTGTGTCATAGAGAACATTTCCCACAACTAGCTTTAAACATAAAGACATAAATAAAAATCACCTCTACTACTCTGTTGTAGAGCTTTTGCTTAAAAATGGTATTTTCTGCAATTTGAGCTCTGCAGCTCCTGCAGATTTTGCTGCTCACCAAACTTTTCACCATTGGAAGCATCCTCCATTTTTTCTAGAACCTTTAATATGGAGCTTAATTGACTTTCCTGAGTCATCTAGTTATAGCTTAATTTTATAATTAGAACACTTTTTCTAATATAAACATGCTTCAAATCAGAATTTTTTTCTGTCATGATTTTGCATGGTTAAATGATATTGTCTTGTCTCTTAAGTGCTCTCTCTCTTTTCTAGACTAGAATAAACCCATTTATTTCCACTTTCTGCCCTTGTATCATATTTCTTAATGTTCTGAGCTTGCTGTTCTTCCCAAATTCTTTTTAAACAACGTTTTTTAAAAAAGTGATACTAAAATGGTGGCACCTTACTTGATCTACTGATACAAGTAGAGTGAAAGAATTGCATCATACCTCTGATAGCCAATCTTCTTGCATATACCTTTACAATAATGTTTGTTGTTTCCTTTGGGTTTTTTCTTTGTTCCCAAGATCATTTTGGTTTCTACTGCTATCTTCTAAGTATTCCAAGTCTCTCTCAGAATGGTATTATCAGATCCACCACAATTTACTAACAGTACAGTCTTCTTTCATTCCACTTTTTTGTTAAATTGCTTATCAAATCCAGATTTGGGACAAATCTCTCCAGACTATTATACTAAAACTTCAGCAATTGTTCTGAAAATAGTTTTCCATCCAGCTCTAATCTGCTTTGCACCAACTTCAATGGTTGTAATTCCCTAGATTTCTTAGAAGAATATTGCACAATATTCAAAATCCTGGTGTACTGGGTCTGGCTCAGCTGGAGTTCATTTTCTCATAACATCCCTCACAGAGCTGTGCTTTGCATTGGTAGCTGGAAAGGTGTTGATAACACATCAGTGTTTTGGGTCCTGCTGAGCAGTGCTGGCACAACATCAGGGCTGTCTGTCAACATTCCAATCCCATCAAGAGGCTGGGGGGGATACAACCAGGCCAAATGACCCAAAGGGAAAACCAAGGGATATTCCATACCACATGATGTCATTTCAGATATAAAAGCTAAGGGAAGGAGGAGAAGGAAAGAGGAGGTGCTTGTTATTTACAATGTTTGCTTCTGGATCAACAGCTACATGTGCTGAAGCCCTGCTTCCCTGAACATTGCTTGCTGATGGGAAGTAGAGAATGAACTTTCCTCTTTGCTTACATGCATGTAAACTTTCACTATTGCTTGATTAAATGCCTTATCTCAACCTATGAGTTCCTTTCCATCTATTGTTCTCTTCCTTGTCCAGCTGGAAGGGGAGTGGGAGAGTGGCTTGGTGGGCACCTAGCATCCAGCCAAAGTCAACTGACCACACCTTGAAGAAGTAAAAATATATCACATCCACCACATTCATTCCCAGTTTTACATTTCTCTAATTATTTAGTAGTTCTTTCAGCAATGGTAAAGGCAGTGGACTCTGAATAATTTATTTATCTGACTAAAAATCAAACTGGAGGGCAGGAAGAACTGAAAGAAACAAAATAGATAATTTAATCCTTCTGGAAGTCTAAATGCTCCTGATACTTTTTGGGCTGCTGGCTGCACAGATGAGATTAATTTTGGATGATGAAGATCTAGTCCTAGTTTCTATATTCCAATTTACAATTAAAGAAGGAAAGTAGGAAAGCGTAATTGCATAAACAATTACACTCATGAGTTAGGACTGCCCTCTGCATCCTTCAACAATTCTTTGAATATGGAAGTAGAATAATTTTTACTGCTTTAGTGTTTGTCAAAGGTCATCTAGTTCAGGAAAGGGAGGTTTGAAAATGGTAAAAATATTCACACTTAAAGATCACACAGTGTAGGTCAGAGGCCACTTGGAATGGGATCCCCCAAAAGTCCTCCATCTTCTGATTATGATGATCATGATAATTATTAATAATAATAGCTTGTATAGTATGTATCAGAAATCCAACTTATTCAATTAGAGGTGGGTTGTAAAGCCCTTCACAAATCAAGTATAATTTAAATACATTTCAATTGCATCAATAAAGTAATTTGCTCTCCAAAATTTAGTGAACAGCTTTTTGCTTCTATCTTAATGCTTCCCTACTCTGTTGTGATAGTGTTTCCAAAAAAGATTGCTTCCCCTGCTGTTTGGGGAAATGTATCTATAATGTCTTGATCCAAGCATTTCATATTCAACAGATGGTAATCTTGGCTGTACATTCATTCTGGTTTCTCTGAGCCTGAGTGCTTAATACCTCTTTCTCTGCCAATCACTTCCTAACTAGCAAACGAATCCTGATCAGACATGCACACTTCCTGGTGTTCTCTCTCACCTTTAGTGAACACTGACACCTTCAGACATAAATCTGGGATGTGTACTTTTGATCTGCCAGGTGAAGGGGGAAGTCTCTTACTCTGTTCTTTAATCCTGAGTATGGGCAGGGAAATATAGAAGTCTAAGTTTCTATGGAATGAATATTTATTTCTTCAGCAGAACATGTTCAACAAACCTGTACTTCTACAGGTTGAAAAGCTGCCCCCTCAGCCAGCTGATCTTTTAAACCCAAAGACCAAATCATATCATAGAGATGAGTTTTTCCTACAAAATATAGTTTCATTTCTAAATCTGGGGAACACAGGAATGAAGCTATTGGCTTCCTGTAACAGGTTTTCAGATTTTGGTGGGACTTATTGTCTTTTTTAAAATTTGTTTTTACTTCTTATTCAATTAACTACCACATGGATGGGGAAAAAATATAATTATGCTGCTTTAAACAACACAAACAGAACGCCTCTAAACTGGATTATCCGGAGAGATTTCTTGAATGGCAAGTTCTACTCCTATATGACAGACTTTGTAATTTTTTTTGTTTGCATTAATGTTTGACTTTTCCTTTAGATCCTTGAGCAAAGTTATCTTTAAATAAAGTGGGATAGACACCAACAGTTATTGTCCCATTTATTTTTTGTCCACACAGGAAGCAGTGAGGCAAAGCATTGTCTGCTCATATTGATGACTATATTAAGGTGGACTTTCTTGTTGCTATTGTTCTAGGATTTTGTTCATCCATTTTTGTTATGTTTTTGGTTGTTTTCTTTATTTATTTGAGTTCATTGGTATTTTTTTTTAAATTCATGCAAGAAGTAAAATCAATCCAGAAAACTGAAAGATAGCAAAGACAGAAATGCTAACCTCTAGGAAAGAAAAAAACCTGTTTGATTAACATTTCTAAACCCATATATATGATTAAACACAACTCATGTACATGCTTGTAGTTTATCAATAATGCAAGAACATCTCAAAAAAACCACAAGGAAACATTACAGAGAGAAATGACTTAATGAATAAATATATGTGTGGGAGACAAAATTTGAGGAGACATTTAATCTAAGCACTGTTTCCTGATATTATGAACCATTTTGACAATTTGTAAATAATATGAAAAAGGAAAAATAATTTTATGATGAATTATATATTTTAACAACTACAATTATAGAATTATTAGCCATATTAATGATATATAATACTTTATTAAATATTATTGTGACACCTCTCTGGATCTTTGTCTTCTTCCTTAAAAACTAAGGTGGTTGAATTTAATTTTACTTTGTAAAAACAGGAATCCAGTGAACTAATAAATTCTCATCACAGTACTGGATTATGGAATGAGGCTATGAAAATGTTGAACACTTGGTTGACAGAGTAAGAATTAATTTTTAGTTTTGCAATGTTTGGTGCAGTATATCCTTCTACTAAGATTAAGTCCTGTAGTGCTTAAATTTACTTTTCAAAATAATGAATTTTACTGGCATCCTCAATTAGCATTATTCCTTGCGCAACCATTATTACTTAGCCTTTGGTATTCAGATTTCTAGTAATGAATTAGCTTTCTGGAAAACATGCAAAACCAATGTGCTCCATATTGTGCTTATAGTCTGATTAAAGATCTAAACAGGGCAAATTTAGAGGTTTTGAAGGTACTGGTATTTTTGATAGGCATGTTTCAGCTCTTAAAAATCTGAAATTTGAAGCACTATCACTCTAGGCTCCACAGATGCCACTGTTTCTATCTATTAACATGTAGATTAAAAAAAATTATATTAATCACTTAATTCCTTTCAGTTTTATCACTGACAGTGGAGTTTTGCCTACTTCAGGAAGAAATTTCTTATTCACAAGTTTCAATTGTAATTTTGCATTCACCATGGGAGAAATTTCACAAGGATAATTTAAGGTTTAAGGTTATATTTTCTTATTGTTTTGCATATCATATAATTCAGACGATGTAAAGTATCATCATCTTCATCATCCCTAAGGCATTTTGCATCATTATTCAGGTATGAAAAAATAGAACATTTTAAACTGTACAGCTTGCCAGCTTCAATTAGAATTCATGGCATTTGAGTTGCAGTTCCTGTTTAGTGAATATTTCAGAACACAGTTTGTGGATTCATTATTTTTAGACTTTTCAGCTAGAATCCTGAAGTCTTTTCATTTACATTCTTGCCTAAACTCAATACTATCGTTATCTACTATGACTTTCATTATTAGCAAGATATTTTGTTATGTCCCCATTTGAAAACTGTAATAATGGATTAATGAAAATAATCAGAAAAGGATTTCTGACAAAGTTTAGAGGTTCAACTTCAAGTAAATTTCTTGCTTTTTCAGTAACCTGGAGGAGGTGAATGGAGTCCACTGTCATCAATTTTGCAGATTAAATCAAACCATGGGACCAATTCATATGCTTGACGGCAGGACAGACATTCAGAAGGATCCAGGCAGACTGCAGGAAAAGGCCAGCCGGAGCCATATGAAAATCAAGACAAAAAAATGCCAAGTGTGAGAGGTGGGAAGAAAGAGTCCCTGAGCTGATACAGGCTGGGACTTGATTGGTTGTGGTGGAGCAGCTTTGCAGCAGCTCTGCTGAGAACAACATGCAGGTGCCCATAGACGGCAAGGTGATATGGGTCAGCAGAGTGTCCTGGCTGCAAAGAAGGGCGAGAGCATCCTGGGCTGCCATAGCAGTGATTAACACCTCTCTTCAGCACTTGTGACACTGGACACAAGAGACCAGTTCTGGACCTCTTACTCAGCATGAGGCACTGGCAAACTGGAGTGGGTTCAAGCTTGGGGCACTTGCCCTGTGCAGAGAGGCTGAGGAAGCTGGAAACTGGAGGACCTAACAGCAGCTCCCAAGTACTTAGGAGGACGTAATGAAAACATCAGTCAGACAGCTCACAAGCCTGGAGAGAGGTTAAGAGATAATGACCAGAATTTGGAACAACACAGAATCCACCTGGATAAAAGTAGAAACCATTTGACCCCAAGGACAGTCAAGCCGTGGGGCAGGTTGTACAGAGAGGTTATGCAGTCTCTGTCCTTGACAGTTTTCAAGACCAGACTTGGTCTTATGCATAAAGACCTAAATAACTTATCTGACCTCAGAGCTGACTCTGCTTTGAGCAGGAGGCTGGAATAGAGACCTCCTGAGGTTCCTTTAAATCTGAATTATTGTATGATCTCATGATAAAAAATAAAGCATGCTGATACACATGTATGACCTTCAACTGCTGAAAAAACATCTCACTTGATCAAGGAGATAAAAATTATTGTCTCAATAGTGCTTCTTTGTATAGATCTATTAGGTAGTTTGCAGAATCATTGCATTTAGGGATATTAGTGCATACACAAAAAGTGTCATTAGTGTACATTTAAAGCCCCTGCATAATGAAGAAGAAGATAATTTCCTTTTCCATTACTTTTTGCTCATTTCTCTCTAAGAATTACTGAGGTAATTTGGGTTGCTATAACAAAGGAAAGATTAGACTCTTTCTAGAAACTAGCGTCAATGAAACTTATTGAGATAATGCACTGTGTTATTATATTTGGTTGCCTACAAAATATTAGCCTAAATGATTATTTGTACTAAAACTTGCTACACTACAGAGACTTGACATAGTGAATAGTAACAGGAACCACAGAAAGAATTTCTCTTAATTATATTTTTAAAAATTAATTCTCCTTTCTTTCTTTCTTTCTCCTTCCTTCCTTCCTTCCTTTTATAGCAGCAAACATTTAATCCAGAGACCCTACTTTGGCTTCTGGCTCTACTATGGACTGAGCTTTGACCTGGCAAGCCTTGATATCCCAATAACTGGACTGCTTAGTCTGTGAAATAATTATTTTCAATTCAACATGTTGAGTACTTATTGGAGCAAAAAGTAGTTTATGAAAGTGCTATTCTAAGAATAATTTTTAAAACTTTATTCCATTCTAACAAAATATTTGGAATGCAGAATATTTAGACTATGTTAAATTATGAATTTATCTCACCTAATGTTTTCACCATGAAGAATAAAACTATTAGTGATTACATATTTATGCATTAATTTTCTTTTACTCATAAAAGAAATTTTCCTATCAGAACACAAAACATTCTCCATTAATCTATTTCATTTTCTTACACTGACAAGCAAAATGTTAGTTAAATGAAATACAAAAATAATTTTCCCACAAGAGGTTAATATCCCATATTCCAGACACAAGAGTAATTATTGTATTTCAACTTTGGGAGAACTTACAACAGAAAAATATTAAAAAGATCTCTAAGCTATCAGAAAATTAGTATGGTTCATGACTATTTTCCAAGTAAGTATCATTAATAACAGAGTAAATATATTCATATCTGCTCACTTTGTTTTTTCTGACTAAATTGTCTGATGGACTGGGTTAATCAAAGAAGTATCATGAGGTTTAAAATACCATTTTACGCAGCTAAAAAACAGAGAAAACAGGCACAAAGTTGGAAATGATACAACTTTTTATGTACCCACGCTGAAAATTCTGTTTTCTTATTTTAAATTCTCCCATCTGCTCTATTAGCATTTGTACATACACACACTAAATATCATGAAATTACTAGGGCATATTCTATACTTTCTACTTTAAAGGTTTTAATAAATCTGAAAGCTATCTAGAAAGGTCTTGAATCCCTTGTATAAATAAAGGCACTTTCTGGACAGAAAATCAAGATACAGGGCAGGATATTTCTCAGAACATAAAAGTATTTAAGTAAATTGAGCATATAAAGAAATTCTAGCTGTCTTTCATAGACGTCTACATTTTTTTAAACTCAGCTTTAAAGAATAAACTCTAAAAAACCTCTTGCTTGGCTCTTAGCAAGCCTAAGAAGTCAGTAGGTTGTCAAGTGGTCAAGAACAACATGATCCTGAGATCTGCTTCTGTTCCTAAACAGGCAAGCCTCAGGATAAACAGCTTGAAGTCTAGCTGAGGTTTAATCCATACACTTCACACATTCCCTATTGCAGCAACAATGCATGATCAAGGCATTTTCAGAGCATATCTTCAGCCAAAAAAAGTGATGGTGGTGCTGTGAACATTTCCCTGTACAATTCAGTGTTTTCAATGGTTATTAATAACACCGGAAAACCACATTCAGTTACATCCTCTGCTCAAAATATAACCCTATTTTCCAGTCTTCAGCTATTCTGAACTCAGTGTTTGTGCACTTACTCATATTCCTACCTGATGAATGTTCTGTACTACATAAAAAAATATTCATTGCTTTCCTCCCCCTGGCCCTCATGGGAATAAATGTATGGCTCTGTGGCTTACTAGTGAAGATATTCTTGTTCTTGTGAAAAATAATAAAATACATATTGAAACTGGGCTTGAAGTACAAGACTTTTATTTTTTTTTTGCCCTCACTGTAAGAATTCTAGGCTACAGAGACACATGATATAGCTCCAGTGTTCAATCACATGAATTACTCTCAGCCATATTGCAGCAGAAGAAATTGCACTATTCTGTATAAGTGTACTCCGTAACCAGCCTGCTAGTTATGCTCCCAAGGACTAAAGGACTATTTTAAAGCCACAAAGACAGAAAGAGAAAGTCAGCTCATGCCATCAGTACTCTAAATGCATTAATAGGAGAATGAAGCATCTTCTTTCACCATATTTTAAAAATGATAAAAAATGCACGTGATGGTTGCCTCGAACAATGACCTTGTAGAAGGCATTCTAGCCTATGAACAATTACTGGAGATATACATCTTAATCTTATGTCTCCCTAATCTCAGTAATTCAGGCACAATTCTGCTACTGGAATTGGATTCTAATGATCACCTTTTGGGAAACTTCGTGCTCCCTATTTAATGTACAGTGGGCTTCCTTTGCAACAAGCTACATAAAAAGTAAAGAACTACACTGTTGCATAAATATCTCTTCCTATCTATCCCCATGTTTTAATTGATGGGGCACCAGGGTATTTAATGAAATTTTATGACCGTCCTATACATTTAGTGCACAAAGATATGAAGAGCATTCTTTCTGTTAATTTGGGATTGTAGAAAAAAAAAGGAAATTCACAGCAACATCAGTAAAAGCTTATCTAAAACAGCTAACCTCATGCAACTTGCACTAGATGGAAAATAAGAATGGAAGAAAAAGCAGAAGACTAACTCAGACTGACAGTGTAGAGCATTAACAATTTTGGAGAAAAAATGAATAATGAGTTCACTAACTACAACAGTGAGTCCTTTTAGACTCATCTGCTGACTGAGGAGCTAGAGAGTAAGGCACAGTCATTCCCAATTAAATGCATGACCAATATTTAGATCAATATGAAGTGGTTTGAAGGCGGAATTTTCCCTCTAACCAGGCCACAAGATCAAGTCTCTTCAAAAAAGACAGTTTAGAAGCGCCTCAATTTCATCTGAATTAGGACCATTCTGGCCACTGAATTTCAGTCTGAAAAGGTTTTGTTTGTAAAACAACATTAGTCTATATTTTTATATAGCATCTCTTTCAATTTCTTCTTACAATCCAAGTCAGGAAGAGAAGATAGAATTAAACTAATAAGTTTTCCTTAACTTTGAGATAGTTTCAAATTTATATTTGGTTTCAAAAGAAATAGTTGGTCTCGGGTTTTTATCTGAACAAAATCAATTTGTAGATTCTTGAAATGAATCAGATCCTGGCACATGATAAGAATCCTTCTATAACTCATTGTAGTTTCTCACTCTTATGCTATTCAAACAACCCTTTGGAAACAAGGAGAGAGATTGTGCCTCTTCATCCATTCTAGTGGGAGGACAAGGAGTCAGAAAATAAACCATTCAGAACTTTTTACCCTTAGTAATGGATTCATAAAGAACAAGTCACAAGTCAATAACACTCACCAGACTGCCCCCCACCCTCCCCTACAAAACCAGATGAAAGCTTTTTTTTCAAGCATTACACAGTAATTCAACTCATAAAATTACTTCTGTTTTTTTAATAAAAATTAATCTTTCTAGTTCTTCTGCTAGGCAAACACATCCAGATAGGGTAATATATAATTAAATACATTTTTTGACTTACAGTTTTGCTGCATGAAATGCACTTTACAAATATATCAGCAATGATAGCAAAATTTCTCTCTTAATACCCAAAAAGATTATAGCATTTCAGTACATATAATTTAAAAGCAAGGTAAAGGATTTTTTTCAAAATTACTCTTGGTCATTAAAATAAAACTTCTATTAAACATATATATTTCAATGGCTAAAAGTTGTAAGGTCTCTGCCAAATTTAGCTTCTAGATGCTGGATCTTGCTATGCTTTATCATTATTGCAGGATTTATATTTTCTTTTAACCAGGATATAGTTAATTTATGTTTATATATTTATGTTTTTAAACCAGTTCTTAAGTGTGCTTTACAACTTATTTTCTTATTTAATATTTTTTTCTCCTAAAGGCACAAGAAGAAATTACAGGTTTCATCATCGGCCATAAAAAAAAAATAGAACAAAATATTCTGCTGCAGGAGAAAATGAAATTAATTGTATTGCAATTCCAGTTATTACTAGAACTCCCCAAAACAATGTGCTTTTTATCAGCTGTTTATTATGTTTCTCAAAATAATTATTCCACACCATTATGTCTAAGCCTGTATACTCTCATGAAAGAGAGACCATCAAAATATTTCTGTACCAGCAAATTTTTAATCTGTTTACCAACAAAGGTTTACTTCTTTTGATGTTTGAGTTACAGAACTCTAAACATAAATTCAAAGAAAAGGCATGCTTCTCATTTACTAATTAAAAGATCATGTTATACTTATTCCCAGGAGTGGATTCACAATTTGGAATAGAGTTCAGTCCACTGTTCCTATCAGGGTCTCTCATTATGCTTGATATTGTGTAGGTGAGGGTCTGCTTTCATGACTTCTAAGTCAGGAATTTTAAAGGTATGTCAGTGTCTGAAATACCTTCTCCAGCCAGCCATGATCAAAGAGAAATCAGTCTCAAAGCCTCTGCTTCAGAGACCATGACAATTGAACTGAGAATGAACTTCGGATGGTATTTTTTTAGTAATATAAAACCAGTAAAAAATAACATTTATTCTTAGTGGGTGGCTTAGAGTTGGTCTTTCACTGGGGACAAAAATGGTTCTCGTCCTGATCCCACACATGTAAAAAATTTCTACCCATTTTTGATGTTGACATGCTGACTACTTCTTTATTCTACCAAGAGTTCTTTTCAAACAGAGCAGCATCAAGAAAAAATGTAGGAGAGAAGAAATTGAGAGGAGGGATAGAAGTTTATAAGACACAGCTCTCTACCTCTATCATCTCTATCTCTCCTTCCATCTCGATCTCCATCTCTATCATCTCTATCTCTATCTCTATCTCTATCTCTATCTCTATCTCTATCTCTATCTCTATCTCTATCTCTATCTCTATCTCTAATCTCTATCTCTATCTCTATCTCTGTCTATCTCTATCTCCTCTCCAGAGATAGATGTATATAGATAGATGTATATATATAGATAGATAGATAGATAGATACATATAGATATAGATAGATGTATATATGGGAATATTTTTATAGGACAAGAAATAAACGTGAGAGACAAAAAAATATTCTACAGCATTCTTAGCCCTAGGGAAAAAAAAAAATAATGGCCTTTATTCTCCAATTAAATTGTGCTTTGGTTTCTGAAATTACTAAACAAACAGATAAACACCACCAAACCCCACAAAAAATTGTGCTAAATTAACACAATAATAATGTAAACCCTTAAAGACTTTTCATTTGAGAAATCTAAAGAATGCATTTCTACTCTTGTAAATAAAACAACTTGAAGCGGGAGTTAAATTTCAAGTGGCAGAGATTTGAGTAATTCTCCAAACAAAACTGTTGATTAACTTTCTGCATAAGAAAAGTATTTTATTTCTTGTTTGGCCATATTTTCCTTGAGTTTACAATTACTATTTATCAATAAAACATTATTCTACTAGATTCAAGAGCTGTCTTCAATCGGGTATCTTTCTACAACTCAACACTTTGAAACCATGGTCAAATGATTTTGATTCAGAATTAAATTTATTAATCATCATGTATTAATATTACTGTATTCAACAGAAATTGAAAATTGAAATTGTAGCCACAGGCATGCACATCCTACAATAGTGACATCAAGGTTTTATTGGGAAAAAGTGTACTTTGGACTATCTCATCTACTTAAAAGGCTTTGGATACATTTTCAGGTCATATTTGTAAGTCATCTAGAAACTTGTATGCGACTAATGTCATATTATTTCTATTTGTAAAGAGGCAATAAATTAAATGTCGCTTGGTTTTTGCCTTAATTAACCCTGTAAATCAATCCTCCAGTAAGTTTAGGCTTGGCCTGTAAAACCACTAGCATGTGTATGCTTGAGGATAAAATCTGGAACACAGATTCAACTTCAGATCAAGTATTGAATTAGTGGTATTTGAAAGCATAGAAATAAGCATAACTGTAGGCATAACTCCACAGATGTGAAAACTAAAACAGCATTCTGCAACCCCCAATGAACATTGAAAATGTACAAAAACCTCAAAGAATTTTAAAGCTAAAGTTGATGGAAAACAATATAGACTGAATGATGGATTAACTTTGACCTTGAATGAACTAGGTATTTTGTCAGCTGCAAAAACTTAATTGCCGCATCAAGTTTAAAATATCCTTTAATTTGCAATAAACTGATCGGTAGTCCATCAGCTGCAGAGTATGAAGCACTAAGATTTGCCTACATATTCCTGGAATGTCTGGGCTATTTTCTGTGTCTACAAAAGTAATGATAGATTGATATCATTGTGGATGTGACCAGATTTATAACTAATCAATGACTGTCAACTGATACTGTGTAATAGCTTTTTCCATAAAGCCTGTCTCTTACCACATCAAGTAATAACGAGTTTCCTTCACCTCTATGCAAATTTTGTTTCAGATAATCAATATATAATCTTGCTTGTAAAGAAGCAAAACTCTCCACCACCTACTTAATGCCACGAAACATATTTTCAGTGAGAACTGACAGTTTTCTTATAGATGGATAGCTTACAATCTGAATGGACTATATGAATGGATAACTTGCTTCAAACAGATTAATGCTAAAGCTTCTTAATGCTCTTCTATAAAGAAAATGGAGGGATATTTTCTCCTCACAAGGATCTAAAACAATTCTTGTGAACAGGCTTTGAATTACTTCTCTTCTGGCAAACCCATTTATCATCCCCACAGACCATATCTTTAAAGCAAACACAGAGAAGAAAGGCTTCTCAACTCACTTCGATAGAACTAGGTTTTTCTCTCAGACAAAAGGTGAGATTGAACACATCTATAGCACTTAATGCAATCTCAGATAAACACTGCATAATTCCCTTTGTTGAAGCTTCTGTTTTTTTCATTTTGAGCTTGTAATAATGGCAACTCAAGTTTGGATTATTGATTTGAGGGTTTTTTTGTCTATTAAACCAGCACTTAGAACAATTTCAATTTTAAGAAACACAGATGTGAAATGTTTTTTGCATATTTTTGCAGTACTTTTCATTTTTATGGCCAATACTTAAACTATATTAAAATGTCAATATCACTATGGCTAAGAACAAACGAAAAATAGTTTCTTTATTTACATCTGTAACTATTATATCCATTTGTATCTTATTTTATTGTGGAAAAATCTATTTCCTTACAATAGCTGTCACATTTATATTGTCTATGTTTCTGTAACTATTTCTAGGTGCATGATGTCTTTGAAAAGATCATTCCAAAACACTAAAAATTTCCTTGTGCTAATAAAGAAACATATCCCACACTGATATCTAATTTAAACAGGAAGTTTTGCATCATTTAAGATCACTGAATGTGATGAACTCTCCCTAACTAGTTTGAAAAGTATTAATCATCAGATGCACGTCTAAAAACTTAGAAAACAGCGCTTAAATGAAACAGTTCAAATATTATGTTGCTGGCTGATTTTTAGCAAGATAGATCAATCACCCTGTAATAGACCATTCAGCCTGTAATAGACTCACCCTTCCAGACAAACACATGCTGAAGCACATCTAGAACCAAAGAAGCATACTGGACCTTTAACAAAACTTCAGTTCATTTGTTCAGTAATTAGAAGAAAAGCTTTGGCTACGTCATGGTTAATTTACCAGGAAATGTAAAACTGTGAAATAAATATAAATAAAACAGCCTTTGCTTTTCATAGAGCCATAGTATCTTTGTTACTTTCATAAACTATACTGTAATGCTATAGAATTTCGGATTTTACATCGGAGTCATTGAACACTACATAACTTAAGCGCTGCACTTTTCCAGTAGTCCTTTTTAAATGAAAAAACAAACAGATATATACATGTACATACACACACACACACACATATATATATTTAGCCAATTTACAGCTTGCAAATTCATTTAAAAAAAAAAAAAAAAAACAACCAAGAAAACCCCCCCAGAAATGTCAGGCTGGGAAGGGATTTGCAGAGTGCAGAACAGGGGAACAGGACAACCAAAACTCTGCGTAAACAAAATATTCTCATAAGTTATGCAGGCAGCAAGCCTGGAGCTGGCAACTATTTCTTTCTCACACAATCTGACAAACACAGAGGTTGATTGACCAGCGAAGTTGTGCTTACTTGAAGGAGAGTCACAACTGACCTGCAATCTAAAACATTTCCATGCCACCATCAGCAGGCTGCAATACCATCATCAGTAGCAGCTAGAATAAATTTCCCTTTTAAATAAACATACAATGCAGTACACTCACTCTATTTACAACACTTTACTCCTCAGATATGAGATGTAACATTTTTTTGGACACATTTGTCTCCTTTGTGAATAAATATTGCTTTTTATTTTGCCCAGTAGCCAACATTTATATCTTAGGAGAAAAACAAAATACTGAATAGCATGGCACAGGCAAAGAGAAGTTGTTACCAAGCAATGATCACTGTCTATTTTGCAAGTTTCTTTCTCATATTATCTGGTTTTTGTGTTTGTGAGAATATTCCGTTATCTGGAAATCCAAACTATGAAAATTGATAAATCTTTTAAATTAGGCAGCACAAAATTAAACGACTAACCCCAATGTTTGGGGCATTTTAGAAATCAGTCAATGGGAAAAAAAAATATGAAAAATCTTAGCCATAAAACTAACCTATATGAAAACTGCATTCTTCCTATTTTGCTTTATAATAGAATAATTATGCTTTAGAAACTTCATGGGAACTATAAATATGGGTTTCTTGATTTAGTTTAGCTGTCAAATTGTAAATAAAAGGACAAAACATGGATGTTTATGCACAAAGGCATAACTTCATGAAAGGAAGGAATTTTAAATAGCAAACATCTTATTAATGGGCATAGCATCTACAGCTTTGCATGTCTGTAAATCATCTAGAGTTGTATAAAGCTTAGTTTCTTACCCCCTACTGTGTCTGTTTTACAATGTTCCACTAAGATGCAGATACAGCAGCTCAACGATTGTCCAATGGAGTAAAAACAATGCTTCATTTACTCTCTATGGCATGGCCTGACTCCCTCTAACAAATTTTCTTCCTTCCTTTCTCCATAAAAAATATCTACATATCTCAAAATTAACACAAAATGTCAAAAGGTGCCAGCAAGTTTCAGTATTCAGTCTTTTGTCTGTTCCTTTAAATGAAAAGCCAAATTTAAAGTAAAAACAAGGAGAGACTGCTTTTTCAACTTTAAGCAGTCCATTAAGCTGAAGCGCATTATTGGGCATGAAGATAAAATTAAAAGGAAAGAAAAAAAGGAGACAGAAATGTAAATAGCCCCAAAATGCTAAAAAATAGATACCACACAAATGGAGCACCAGAGGGACTATGGAGGAAGGAAGAAAAAGGTTAAAACAACCCTGGTATATCTTGGTGCAGATGTTGTCCCTTCACCTTTTCCCCACCTTGTCATCTGCAAGTCCCTACCTACAGAGCAAGTCCTTTATCAATGCAGTAATAAATTCATATGTGCAACCATCTGCCTGGCAGATGGAACAGGCGCTGAGTATCGTCATTCACCAGCTTCCACTTGTGCTTGTCATGATCAGGAGTTAATAGACTTCATGGCAGGAGGTGAACCATGTACACAGCAGGAACAACAGCATGTTGTGCCATGTTTGTTCACCCAGTGTCTCCAGGGAAAAAGAGGGATATGAAGGAAGGAGGAAGCAAAGGAAATAGGAAACTTTTTCATCTAACATGTCTTTAGCAGCCCGTAGGTGTTACCTCAACTTGTTAATAAATTGTTATCTCTCTTGTGCGGCACATCCCTTCCATCTGAGGGGTATACCTTTCTACCCTGAACTCACACTACAAAATTCTGAAGTTGTTAACATGTGAATTTAGGAGCCAACCCTCTTTTCTCTTTCTTTTTTCTTTTTTTCTGTTTTTTTCTTTTTTGTTTGTTGTTTGTTGTTGTTGCTGTTTGTTTGGTTTTGGTTTGTTTTTTGATTTTTTTTTGCATTCTGTTTGGTTTTTTGTTTTGTTTTTTGTTTGGTTGGTGAGGTTTTTTTGTTTTGGCTTTGGTATTTTGTTTTGTTTTTGTTTTGTCTTGCTTTGTTTTGGTTTGTTTTTGGTTTGTTTTTTTTTTGTTTTTCCAAATGTGACCAGATTAAAAACAAAGGAAAAAAACCATACGTTTTCAAGAAAAGCTGGGGCGAAACCCCATCTGACTGTGATCAGCAGCTGCAGAAATGACACTAGTGGTAAAAATACAAAAGGACCATGAAAAGGAAGAAAATTTTCTTTTCTTACTTAGATCTGAATTCCAATAGCTATTTCTTATCCAGACTAGGTAACACTGTGTTTGAAGATCAGTCTTCTTTTTTTTCCTCTGCAGGTTTATACTTCTATTATGCATTTGATGTGACTGTCAATAAAAAGTCAACACTTACTGCAAAGAATCCCCACAGAAATCTGGGAAACTTCATAGCCTGTGCAATGTTTCTCACTGAGCTGTCAATGAAATCTGCTGGTGACTTAGTGTCCCCACAGAACAGTGCCAGAGGATGTGAATTGTTATTTAGCACTCCTTATATAAGTAGAAACTGTAGCTCTCATAATCTGAGGCAATTACTTTCTCTGTACATTTAAATGATTGATTACAGAGAGAATTTTTCATTTTGAAAGATGCTGAAATAAACAGAGAAAATACACTCAAAGAAGAAGTTTTAACTGTGGAGATGTTTCTTGATATTAATGAAACCTATTTCAATGCTGGTTTGTTTTGTGGTTTGATTTGGTTTTGTTTTTATTATTGCATTTTTTAAAAAACATTTTTGGGTTTTTTACTAGTAGAATGCTTTATCACATAAATTTGATTTTATGATGGACAGCCAACCACCTAAGAAAAAATAACTTCTTTACCAAAGTCAGGGTATCTCACAATATTTAAATTTGCTTTACAGAAAATATTTTCATCTTAGTTTCTCTCCAAACATGTGCTGCAAAACCTCTATTTTTTATACCAGTGACTTATTTTGATATAGTCTTTCCTACAAAAAACATACCTCCTCCAATGAAGACTAGAAATTACATGCTTGAAAAAAGGGTAAATTCTTTCCCATTAATACTGAAGACTATATTCTTCCGAATTTTCACCACATTCATATCACTAGCTTTATTCTACTCCTGAGCACATCCTTCCTGTGTAGCATGATGACTCACCAAAAATGAGTCGGTTGGAACTTATACAATTAAAAAACTGTAGATTAGAATACAGCCATCTTAGTGTTTAAACAGAATGCATCTGTTAATAATATTTCAAGCCTTCCTAACATCTCAGTTGTTTTGTAGAAAGCTCCAGTCGACAGATTTATCATATGAGAAAACTTTTTTTACTGCCAAATATGTACATATACATAGAATCATTGTGTGTGTGTGTGTGTATATATATATATAATCATAAAAACACACACCTCATGTTCCCTCGCTATTTTTCTGTGGATTTTTTTGTTAAATACATTGATTTTAAGAAGCCTACATCCTCCAAGGAAAAATCTACAACCACCAATTGGCAATTGAGGCAAAGGAGGAAGTAGTCAGATGAAGAAAAGTGGTTTCTAGATTTTGCATCCAGAAGTTTAATATTAATAATATACAGAAATATTTTAGACCATGCAAAGTACTGAATAGGACTTTATGAAGTCCCCTGTAAGTAAGGATTGTCAATGTATTTTCAAGCTTTTTCTTTTCTGTTAGCTCATAAACATCTGCAACTAATGCAGATTCTTGCATCTATTTCTCATAATAGCACATTTATCTCCCTTCAGAGTCACACAAATGTACTCTCTAAACCTCATAAGTATGCAGGCTCTGACTTAACCTCATTGTGTTGACTCCTATGACCCAGAGATAAAAGCTTGAAATCTATACCAAAAAGATGAGCAACAGCTCTTGACATTCTGAATTTATCAGCCCATAAAGGAATATATATTTTTTATTTATGTTGCATGTTTAAAATGACACAAAGACATTAAAAAGTTAAAACAGAAATTGTGTGCTAGGAATTCAGTCAGAGGACAAAAAATAATAAATAATTTTTTTCACTTTGTCTGGGCCTTGTGGCGTTTTTAGAAAGCAGATCCAGAAAATAAGAAGGATAAACCAGTGAAGAGTGGATCATGAATGGAGATAGAAATTGTTTCCACTGATTTTCACTTTGTTATGAGCAAAGGAGCTCATAACATAAGGATTATATTTATAGAAAGGAGGTTCTGAGTCATCAAGGGTTTCTACACACTGTCCAGGCAAAGGTTATTTCTCATCTTTTAATTACTATCATGGTCCTGGTATGAATCCATATAGCAAAAGAAAAGGGAGAAGAAATTTAATAAAAATAATATTAATCACATCAAGCATCTGCATTAAAGGAAATGGGGGAAATAACCCCTTAAGATTAGGGATATAAACTCAGATATAATGTGAATAGGGTACAGAACCAGTGCCATCCCTTTATAATATGCAATACTAATGCTAATATTATTTTGCTTTCAGGTAGAATTAGAATCCCACTGTGTTAACTGTTACACAAAGAATACAGTAAAAACAGTTAATGTGCAGCCTTTTTCAGCAAGTAAACTATGTAATAGTTTTTCTTATAATCATTGCTTTTTTTTGTAAAATTCTTCACAGGAATGGACAGCAGAATCTTTCAAATCTTTCACTGCTAGAAGAGTTTGAGCTGGGATCATGCTGACAGATTGCAATAACTGCTGTGCCTTCAAGTTTATCAGGGTATAGTGCAACGACCCTTTGATCTTTTCCTATTTAAACCTAAGACATTAGAGAACTGCAGCTAAAATAGATAATTACTATTCTCCTTGCGTTCTTGAGTTTGCAGATAGCTTCACTCTGCAAGACCAACACTCAGTCACAAGGCCTGATTGTATCCTCATTTACATTTATGTACACTGAGAATAATTCCACAAAGGCCAGTGGAAACTTAGTGAGGTAAAATTGGTGTGAAGTGGTTTGTGAAGTGAGACATAAATTCATGGGTTTTGTGTAATGAATTGCCTCATCCACAAGAAAGCATTTGGAATTGGAACAATTCATAATGCACAGTATTAATGCACTATGTATAATTTATTTCTTTATAATGCAGTGGCTGTTTTTCAGGATTGTTTCTTGTCTCCTGGTTGCCTTATTTTTTTTATTTCTATTCACTTTCTGCTTTATTATTAAATGGTTGCAGTTTTAGTGTCTTCCTTAACAGCAGAATACAAAACAATAGAATTTAAAAGGGGGGTTGGAGGTGGGGGAAGATAACATTTATTTGTTCTTGTGCAGTTTTTTAACACAAGTAACAGAGAAAGATTCTAGACAACAATTTAGAAACAGTACACTATATACTACCTGTAATATTTCTAAAAAACTGGACTGAAAATTATATAGGGCTTTATCCTTAACAAGACAGCTGTGTGCTTTCTAACCAAAAGCAACTGAAATATAAGTGACTTCAGCTAAAAATTTTACCTGAAACCAAAGCAGTTTTTAGTTTTAACATAATTTTTCCTAATGATTAATTTCTCCCTAAGGAGAAATTAATAGTCTCTGATTCTGTGTAAAAGCTAATCTGTCTCCCAGTTTTCTGTCTTGACATCCCTTGAACATCAATGGCCGCCATCTTTCCAATAAAGAGAAAATGTATTGCAACCTGTGCCACATAGTGAGTTTGAAAACTAAAAAAAAATTTATAATTAAACTGTATATTAATAATTTACTTATTAATAGGTTTTTTTCTAGGAAAAGGGCAGGGACACCACCATCCTCCCCTCAAAAGAAAAAAGTACAGAAAGACTCAACTCCTAGAACACACTGCTTCCCTCTAAATATAGGAGTTGTTTTTTTCTAAATAAATGAGATTCCCTTTAGCAATCATATCCTCAAGCATCACATCCATGGAAAATACTCAGCATCACCTTGTCTACGGTGTGTACTACTTCTTAAAAGATAGAGATAACATGTTGGAGCTCTATTCGTAATGCTGGGGGAAAAAAAGCAAAGCAAACTAACAAACAGAACCCCCAGAGCACCTAAGGTTAACTGAAAGATTTAAAGAAAGAGGTGCCTAGAAGTGAAATTCAAGACCATTCAAGATATGCCAAATGCATATATTTAAAACAGTGAAAAGGAATCAGAGACAGAGGTGTTTAATAGTCTATTTGTCTGTGTGTGATCCCCCCCCCGATTTCCAAGTGCTAAAATATAAGGCTGAAGTGACTACGGCTGGGGACTGATCCCACTGTTGCTACCAAGTTGGTGATTATGTACTGTGCTATGCTCTAAGAGTGATTAGCTGTTTCCAAAGATATTTAGCATCAGATCGCAATCAAAATTTTTACCAAGAGAGTTGTCAAAACCATACTTGCTCAGTTAACATATCTAGACTTCTAGCATTTTGGATTTAGGAATTTACTGTCTTTCTCCTCTTTTCAGATGATATCTTTACATGAAACTACAAAGTATCACAACACTCATGTATCAATATGAACTCAATATGAAACTGATAATAATCAGGCTCTTTCACCACTCAGTTAGATAGATGGAGGCAGATGAAACTGCCTAATATTCTGTCATCTAGCAGTGATAAAAAACCTGAAAAAATCACAAAATCAGAGTTTGGCTAAGATTAGAAGGACCTTTGGAGTTCTTCTTGTCATATACCCCTGCTCAAGCAGGACCACCTACAGCTGGTTGTCCAGGAAAGTGTCCAGATGGCTTTTGAATTTCTCCAAGGAAGGATAATCCACAAACTCTCTGAGCAAAATGCCTTGCTGTAAACTTGTGCAATTTCATTTGTTTAACTCTGAATGCATTTTGAAAATTTTACCTCAGTTTGCCTTGCATATATAATTCCCAGGATACTGCCATTATAAAAAGTTCATTTTCATTTGAGGAAGGACTGGGGCTAGGTTTGATTATTTCATTTTCCATGACAACCACTTTCCATTTAATCAGAAAAATATATACTAGTATACCTCTAATGATAACAACTTCCTGTGCCTTTTCTTGTTTGTTCATTCTTTTCAAACATGCAACATTACAAAAAGATTATAATTTTCATCTAGAATTCTGAACTTAGTCTGGTAGTTCTACATTTATTGAACATCTTCTGTGGAGCTGTACATTATGGACTTAATACATAAGTCTAGTATATGCCTTAAAAGCATGCTGTTCTCTGAGTCTTTTCTTACAGATGTAGAAAGCCTAGCTCTCCTGTATATTTCAACATAAAAGTGAACTTGATGCAGCTGAGTTTCCCATGAAACTCTTAAGAAATGTCTTAAGATGTTGACTCATCTTTGTTTCAGCATAGAAATAATCATTTCAGTTTCACATCTCAGATTCAAACTGTGGATCAGAAAATATTCTGAGCCAAGAAAGGACTCCCAATGCCTTCACAAGAATGAGGATGTGCATAGGATATGCTCCTCCACTTCCCAAGAAATTGAATTGGTAATGCAAACAAATGAGCAAACTGCTTAAGGATGGAGGGCTGTGTGTGTGCATTAGAAAAAGAGGGCAAACCAAACAAGGTAGTATAGTCTGCTTCATAAATCAGACAGGGAATGATTCACCATCTAACTGCAAATAATCAGGTCAAAACTACACTGCTGTGTTCCAGAACATCCACTAATTTTAGTCAGATATAAGACCTCACTGGAAGCATGGAAGCATATAAAAAGCATGTGAACAGAATCAAAACCTACATTACAACAAATTGGGAAAAGTGCTTCTGAAGTTAAAAATAGATGACTTGTTCATAGACCTGAGATGATAGTAAAAATTTGTTCATAGACCTGAGATGATTATAATAAAACTGAGCCACAGAATTAACATTTTTAATGTACCTTCTTCTTACATAAGAGAGAGATAAGCAAAATAAACAACTCCTCATTCCAAATCTACAACATTTTACAGACATGAGACAGAGCAGGAAGCTTGCAAAAAATGCTACAATGAAAAGATTGCATCTAGTCTGAAGTCAAAAGTAGCAAACAAGGTTAAATCCAAAAGGAAAAAATGTATTACTCCAATCTAATATGTGCTTCTATGGTAGGTGAATGCTAAATATAATATTAGACTAAGACAAATTCAATGTGATTATGTTGGAATAATAAGGAAAAACAGTATTTTTACCAGCTCCCGAGGCCAAAGCACAACTGGAAACAATTTATTCAGACTTTATGTAATTTAAATCACACTAAAAAGAAAACATTAGTGGGTTATGTCTTCCACAAAGATTGATATAAACAGGTAGTGGAGGAAAGATATAAGATAGGGATTTAAAACTAGTGTTTTAGAGACTTTCCTATGATACGAGAATATTTATTGAAAGTGTGCTCATCCACCTCCTGCTGAGGATTTTCTACTCCAGTACTTTCTTCTGGTTTTCATTATTTGCATATCCTAACACTGCTTACAGTAGAGCCAGTATACACACACTATTGCCCAGGGTATTATGAATTATGGAATTCATATTGGAATTATGAAAGCTCTATAATCTTCTCTGTCATCTATAAATTGCTAAAATATGCTTTTATTATAATGTATTTTAAGATTATAGTGATGTACCAATATAGGTGCTATTACCAATAGCATTGTTAGTAAACTATCAACATCTGAAAGGAAGAAAACTAGCAACATAATTTATATTTTATATAACATATATATAAAGTAAATACATTTATTTTATTTTTAAGTATATCTGCTATTATACTACCACCTAATGGTAAAAGATAATTAATATAGCACAAAATTACATAAAGATGACCTGACAATCCCTGCAATTCAAGCACTTGCAAGTGGCAACATCTTTTTCTCTGTCTTTTACAGGTCTCTTATTTCTTCTGCTGTTAAGGCACATTTTATACTCCTGTGTTCATACTTTATCTTTCCCTGCAATTTTTACTACTTCAGTTACATATACCAATCATGGATTATTAACTAGTCGAGCATACATCATTGCAGATAAGGTCTTATTCAACATCAGGTTGAGAGAAGAGATCATTCTCTGCCACTCAGCATGTTATAGGAGAACGTATATGTCTAATTTGCAGCTCCTTGGCACAAGTGAGACACTCATTTACTGTATTCACTTAGGAGAGACACCAAGATGATATAGGGACTGAAGCATATGATACAAAAGGAGGGACTTAAACACTTTGGTTTATCTAGTCTTAAATAGTGAAGATCAGGAACAGATTTCATTGCAGCATTCTACTGCTGTAGAAGCCTAGAAGGTAAGGGGAGCAAGCTTTTGCAGACCCTTTGACTTTTGTTGTTCCTTTTAAACACAAGAACCTATGAATTTTGGGTGCTCCCTTAAGGATGGGGTGCCACAACTACACAACAGGGAATATGGTGAAAATAGTCAAATTCCACTGGAAGATGTACATTAAAAAAAGAAAAAAAAAAAAAAAGACAAGAAATAAGGGAAAGAAGTTACAGCAAGGAAAATTTCAACTAGACACTAGAAAAAACAAGTCAATGAGAGGAGTCAAATAATTGGAGGATTATGTACAGGTTGTGAAATCTCCATCACTGGATATGCTTGAAACTTGACAACACCATGAACAATGAAAAAAACTATTGTCATCACCTGTCTGAACTTATTGCTACATTTTCTCTCAACTTATAATTAGCATAAAAACTGAAAAATACACAAAATCTTTGCCTCGCTTTTTTGTTAGTATGGCTCAGCACCACTTGCTTCACTTGAAGATTCCTATTTGTTTTTTTGCTTTTTTCCCTCCATGTGCATCACATGTTTAGACTACATATAAGGATGTACTTTAACCACAGCTGGCACATAAGTACCACAGAGCCAGACACTTTTGCACACCCCCTTTCCCTGTTTTCTCCCCAGTGGGATAGGGAGGAGAATCACAAAAAAAGTGGAACTCATGGGCTGAGATAAGAACAGCTTAACAATTGAAATAACAAGAGTAAGAATAATGAAAAATAGAGAGAAAGAGGAATGTAATCCAAGAAAAGCAAGTAATGGACAATACAGTTGTTTATCACCCAGTGATCAATGAGCACCACTGAGCAGCAATCAGCCCCTCCTGCACAACTTCACCAGTTTATATATTGAACATTACTGAGCATGTTCTACGGCATGGAATATCCCTTTGACCAGGTCAGGTCAGCTGTCCTGGCACTGTTCCCTCACAGTGTTGTGTACTCCTGCTCACTGGCAGAGCATGGGAAAGTGGAAAGTCCTTGTTTAGTGTAAGCACTGCTAAACCATTAGTATGTTTTCAACATCATTTTCACTTTAAGTCCAAAACAGTGCTTTACCAGCTACAAAGCAGAAAATTAACTCTATCCCAGCTGAAACCAGGACAAAGAAAGACATTTTTGATGATGGGAGTGGTGAAGCACTGGGAAATGTTGGCCAGAGGGGTAATAGATGCTCCATTCCTGGAAACGTCCAAGGTCAGGTTGGATGGGGCTCTGAACAACCTGATCTAGTTGAAGATGTCTCAGGTCATTGAAGGTGAGTTGGTCTTGATGACTTTTAATTGTCCCTCCCAACCCATGACCCTATGACGAAAACTTGGAAGAAAACAAAATAAAATCATTGCAGAGATAGACCAATTTTTATTTTGCCTAAACAAATAAACAAAAATGAACCTCCAAAACCTACATAATGATGAAAAATTTGTTTACTGAAATGTGTTCCTTGATAACACAAACTGCAGATAGGTTTAACCTCAGCTAAACATAACACAGTTTAATTAATTCTGCTGCAAATTAGATTTCTATTACAAAAAATTGTTAATGGTTATATACACATTTTTGAATACTGATGATAAAAATAAAAATAGGACACATAACCAATATTTTAGTCTCATTTTAAATTCCAGTTCTTTATTTGCAGTTATTAATCTGTATTAAAAATAAACTTTCAGAATAGGAGCTTCCATGATTTGAGTGTTAAAGCTCAAATATGTGAATAATTTGCCAATTCAAGTGATCACTGTTGTAATTATAAAACAAGGGTGTCTTTTTATCCATTCTTAGTATGGGAGAAGTATACCACTGATAATAACCACATTCAAAAGCTAAGCACTAAACCGAATACACTTCTCCCTTTTCTCCAACTCTCTATTTGAAGCAAGCAACTGACCACTGAAGTTCTAAATCAAGTTAAAAATAAATGTTATGGATCATAAGAACAATATATAAATATATAAAATACATTGCTCTGACATCTGCATAGTATTATACCACAGTTATAAATTCAGCTTAAACATAAAAATCAGATTAAAAAAATTAATTATAAACTATAGAAAAGTTCTAATCAAATGATACAGAATATCAGTATTGCACAGTATCATCATTTTAAAGAAAAGAGCTACTTAGGTGAATAATTACAGTCAACTTAAAATGAGCTGACAACTTAAAAAATAAATCATCTTCATTTTGCTTGAATTTCTCCTACATCACATGCAATTCTAAACATGGCAGGAACTAAAATCTGTGCTCTCAAATGTTTTTGGTTTTATAACCTCTGTTTTTTATCTAAAATGTACATCATGTACTTGGTTGTCCTTCCTGTGTTTCACTGCCTTCAAAATTCTAAGGGAGTACTCTTTCTTACTGTGTTGATGTCTGTAGAAGATACATTGTTAAGACAACCTTCAGATTTAATGTTTCTGCTGTATTTCTTGGCTGAAAAGCTCAGCATGCACTTGGCTTTAAGCATCTCCTTTGCTGCAGTGCAATAATGCCCTGGTTTGATGAATTAAGCATCCTGTCATTTTTAAAGCAGTTTGATGTTCTATCCTATGAGTACAGTATGTAGAACTAACATTCACTGTTACCAGTGAAAGCTCGAGGCTTATGACCACTTCTGTTGAATTTACCTTTAATTCCACATAAAGTAAATGAGTTGGAATTAACAGGTCTGTCCTCGCAAAAGTGAACAGGAAGGCTGAAAAAGTAATTCCCTGATAATCACAGCAAATTAGTCTTGAAGTCCACTGACATGGAAATATTCTTACTGGCATCAAGCCTGAGGAGTAGGCATAATCCCTTATTGTAAAATTGTAATATGAGTTGGGAAATCTTAACTAAGGGTAAGTTCTCTTTTTTATTTTTTTCTTTTCCTTTCTATTTTTATCCTGGCTTAGAAACAGTTTGCTAAAAATTATGTGCACATGTACACATCATATATGCATATTAGTCAGATTTTGAATACATATTCCCAATTAGAAAGTCTATCCACATCTTTCTTTGGAGCTGTGTGTGGAAAAGAACAAATTCATACCTACCAATTGTGAATCTAAAAACATTTTCTTTTTAAAGACATAACATCTCCCAACTACATGAAATCAAAATGTTGCCCTCTAGACATGATGACTTCTTCTGAAAGAAGCCTGAAAGCCCATGTTGGGGAAACAGGTCGAAGGAACAGATTCTTGTTGGCAGAAGCAATAATTTCAGAAGTTTACACATGCATCTTGAAGCTGTTGATCTCACGCCAGGTACTAATGCTGATAAAATAACTGCTGAAGAAGCTGCAATCAGATCATTGCAAGACAGGCAAGCCAAGTTATTCTTGTAACTGTGTGCATGTTAAAACGTGTTTTGTAGTTGTGTTGGTGTTCCTGGTTTGGATCTCTCTGTATTTGTCTGCATATGTGTGAGACCTTAGACACAGCAAAACAGTAAAAACCCCATGACTATGGTGAGTCATACAATATTACAGAAGCACAATAGTCCTTTCTATATCATGTAAATGCAGTATTTTGAGTATTCAATATTGGAACTATTAACTGCAGTAAAACAAACTTCATTATGATATTTTTGGGGGTCTTTTTATGATTGGTTGGTTTGGTTTGTGACAGGTTGCAGGTTCTCTGGAGTGATGTGTTTCTCTGCAGCCCGATGCTGTTAGTGAAGTACTGAAATAAATGCATTCTTTGAATTTCAGCTGTGGTTTGGTGGTCGCCCTCATTACCTGTGTATAATATTTTATGTGTCTTGACCCCTTCCTCCCAACAGGGGGTGTTATTGTATTTTTCTTTTTCAAAGAAAAACACTGAGAGTGATATTCCTATAGCTACTTCTAATTGTTACACTGGCAGGAGTCATTTGGAAACCAAAGCCAGTATTTTGAATTTTTATACACCCAAAGTACATCCAAATTGATGGACATATGTGTAAGAGTTTACACACCTCCTACATAAGTGGCATCATAACTACTCAGAAAAGTACAAGCTTGAGTATACTGATGGTCAGAGAGAACCAAAAGACTGAGGCCTGAAAATGCAAGGCATTATGCAACAACAAATATTTTTGCCTTGCAAAACTTACAGTTAAGATAGAACAGTCAACAAAAAGTAGGCAAAACACAGAATAGAAGTTAATGTCATCCAGGGTTCAATACTAAGACAGTCGGCACTAAATTGACACCATAAAAATACCAATACCATAAGGGTTGTACCTCAATGCTCTCTGGTCCAAAGTTAACTTCTACTCTTTAGTTCTCAGTTTCAAACTTTGAGTCAGAGTGACCCGCAAAACAGGCTTGAGCTCCATTCAAACTCATTTAAGTTCTCTCTCAACCAACACAAAAATTTTTCAAGATGCAAATGTAAAGAACAGTACAGGCAGCAATTGCAGTGCATACATTCATGGAATCACAGAATTGCCTGAGTAGGAGGACACTTCTGCAGCTCATATAGTCCAACCACCTGCTCAGAGCACAGTTTTCTACTGCAGGCTGCTCAGAGCCATGTCCAATCAGGTTTCTAGTATCTCCAAGGATGTAGAATTCACAATCTTTGATTAAGCAGTTCCAGTGTTTGATCACTTTCATAATAAAAGTTTCTCATTTTTCATCAGGATTTCTTTTTCAATTAATGCCTGCTGTCTCTTTCCTTTCACAGGATACCATCGGGAAGAGTATGAGTCTTCCATCTTTACCTCCCCTAATCAGGTATTGACACAATTTGCTAAGGTAGTCTTGAGCCACTTTTTTTCCAGCGTAAACCATTCCAGCTCTCTCAGCCTCTCTTCATATGACAGATGCTCCCACCTACATATCACCTCTGCTGCCCTTTTTTCCTCTCACCTGAGTACATCCATATCTCCCTTGTACTGGAGAGCACAAACTGGGACACAGCACTCTAGATGTGCTTCAGCAGTGCTTAGCAGAAGGAAGGATCACCTCCCTCCACCCACTGGCAATGTTCTGCCTAATACAGCGAAGAAGGCTTTAGGCTGCCTTTGCCACAAGGGCATACTGCTGGTTCACATCCAGCTTGTCTGCCAGGACTCCCAAGTTCTTTTCTGCAGACCTACTTACCAGCTGGTAAGCACTCAGCCTGCTCTGGTGCATGGGGTTAATCTTCCCCAGTTGCAGGACTTGGTGTTAAACATCATTGGGCTTCATGAGATTCCTGTTGACTCATTTCTCCAGCCTGTTTATGGCTACACAGCTACCTAGCATGTCAGGTGTGTCTCGTGCATGTGAAATTTTGAAACAAAATTATCGATTCTTTGAAGGATGTACCTCATGGAGTTAAAATACATGAAAATTAGCTAGTTTCTTACTCCTTAAGTTTTCAGTTACATATGGCAAACTTCAACACTAACTTAGGGCTTACACCCACCCCAAAACTACAAAAATCCAACGTCCCTGATCAGTATGGAATATAACCATGTCTTGAGTTACCATGAGTATTTGGTGTTATTGAAAATGATCATAATTGATGATGATATTATATTACTTAAGACTTTTATTATGCCGTCCATAAATCATAAAATTCAGTGAATTACCTCAAAAGTAAAAATTTCCTATCTATATATACACTCTAATTTCCAGAGAAATACTAATAAATTTGTAGAAGAAATTCACAACTCCATGACCAAGATATATTCTGAAATTAAAAAACAAACAAAAATCCCCCCCAAAAAAAAAAAAACCCAGAAAAAACAAAGCCAAATCAAGCCAAACAAACAAAAAAACCAAACCCTTGCCAAACTACACATACATATATGCTTTCCCAAATGAGTTTCATATATCATCATAATAAAAATGAATATCAGGAACTTCAAAGGATAACCAGATAAGAGATCTTAAGAGATCCTCCTATGCCTTTTACAGCTGCAAATTCTGAGAAATACTTAATTACTTATCTATGTAGGTATGTACTCAACACAGTTTTTGCAATTGCCCAAGACCTAATTCATTTTGCTTAATCTACAATAATGTGATTTAAAACAGCCATTGAAATCCTCATCTTCCTTCTCCAGATAAGTACTCCAGTAATCAACATATGGACAACAGACCTTGACATAGAGAGAGGAAAGTGGAACTCTCCAAAAGCAATTCACATGCTGTGACAATTTGACTACTGAAAAAAATAGAATAATGCATCTTCTCCTCTATCCACATATTGAAAAATTATTAAAGTGTTTAATTCAAGGTGGTGAATCCTCTAGTAGATTAACAAGTCCATGACCCCTCAGTTATTTCCTACTGACAAACTCAGGGCAGTTTCACTCAGGATGTTGCCTACCTTAGCAGACGACTGCATGGAGAGAAGCATAAATAGCTCAGACATCATAAAAGGTCTAAATGGTAGATAAAATGGTCCACAGATACCAGGCTCTCAAACAAGCTTGTGGTTTGTATAATACACTTCTGTAGGTCCATTGCTGGACACTCACTTACACTGACACCCAAATATCTCTGAAAATTATAGCTCAATAAAGCCAAATCAAGACATGGTCATTCGTAAGGTGTCTTCAATGTCAAACTGATAAGAGAAAAAGATAACACTGAACACAATATTTTTAATCAGATGGATTTCATCACTGAAACTGCTTTGAAAACTAAAGGCCAGCATGTCAATAGAGTATCAAAGACTTCCTGAAGAAATCCAAGGTCTAGGAGAACCATGGTAAAGCAATAAGAAAGATAAAAATTTTCATCACAAGTATAAAATGAGACATTAAATACAACAATGGTTAAATAGAATGGAAAAGGTAAAACATAGATGGCTCTTTGTTTCATTACAAACACAAGGAAAAACAGAGAAGAATGTGAAAAAAGGTGGCTAGTAAGGAGAATCAAGGGTTGAAAATGGCTAGTCTTGGGGGAGTGGGAGCATCTAATGTATTCTTTAGAACAGCAAACTGCACTACTATAGGTTTTGGGATATTTATGTTCTCATCTGTAATGCATCTTCTGCCCAATAATTGCCTTCCATAAAGCATAGTGGAAATTAGCTTTACAGGTAATTTTTGAATCACATTACTATAGTACATGAGATGAAAAGGTTCTTCTGTTTTAAAAACAGACTACAATGTCAAGGTTAGGAACTGGTTCTCTGCATCTGGAACTAATTCATGGAGTCTGTAAATGATAATATGAACAAAATAGCCCCATTTCATTACCCTATTCCAACACAACTGCAATCAACACACAGACCCTCAAGATATATAAGTAGCACATATTTGAAATGAAAAATCTGTCTTCTAAAAGCTGTAGAGGTATGTTTGTATCATGTCTATTATCCTTTGTCAAAAGCACAGGAGAAAAAAAAGCTACATCAAGCCTCATGCTTTCCAATGCTTCCACTTTCAAAGGAGAGGAGAAAAAGTCTTACTAAACTTCCAACACAAAATTACTCTGATTACTTCCATAAAACACACTTAATGTTTCCTCTTGCATCGAACATTCTTTACTAAAGAAGGATTTGTTCTTTACGAGACAACTTCTTTATTAAAACCAGGAATGGTGTAATCATGCCTGCAGCAGAATAGAAGAAATACAATTCTTCTTTATCATGCCAAAAGCAGACAAATAATCAATCATGTTTCAACAAACAGAAATACCATTATCATTATCAAGCTTTCTGGTCTTGTATTTAATAAATTAGATAGAAACCACCCAGGAGAAAAACATTAATAGTTCAATGACTCTACAAGCTGAGGCTTGGATGTTTACCCTGGTATCCCAAAGTATGAATATTTACAAAGCTGACAGATTCAGTATCCCATACTGGAAGAGTTCTGATGATCAGGAAGACTGGTGGCTCTGCAAAGGTAACACTTGATAACCTTTTAAATTTTTTTTTTGTTTCTTTTGTTACTTTTATATCCTGATGAGTCACTCATATTACGACAGATAACCAAACTTTATTTCACAAACAGCAGTGCAGTTCTTCTGCCATGTTAAATATTCATTCATTCATTTATGAGAAACATTTCAAACTGAGGGGAAAATATGAAAAATTTTAAAATTATTTCTGGGTGTTTTTTGTCTTAAGCACATTCTTTAATCCTGTGGTTTTGTTCAGTTAATTGCAAAACTATGTGTATGTTAAGATTGCACATACCTTAAAGGTATTAAGTCTCAAATTATATAAGGATATGCACCATGTAATATTTGCAAAATCTTCTCTCAGTAGGTGTTCTGAATTTTTCTTTTCAGTACTTACAAGCAACTAACGGCACATAAGCAATGCCTAAATTATATTTTCAGGCTGTTACTTGCGTTTTGAAACACGGTTGGTGACAGGTCAATGATGACCTTAGTCAGCATAATTATCTCACTAGTGTTCCGTGGATTCTCTAAGAGAAGGGATTGTTTTGCAGTCTATAGCACATTGAGTGATGTGGGTTTCTATCCACATGTCAAGAATTTGTGACCATAGTACTTAATAGTGACTGTATTTTGACATGCTAAGCATGATCATCCTTCTTAAAAATGACAAGAATTTCTGAGACGTATCCTGGTTTCAGCACACTTTTATACTATGGCAAAGTAAGCCACACTATTGTAATCTGGTCACTACAATTTCTACCAGGATTCAAAGACCTGCTTTGTGATAGCCTCATTGATCATTCTCCAAAAACATCTCTCAAGCAAACTTGAAACACATTTTTGTGTATAGTATGCATCACAACTACTGCTGAAGGGAGAAAATTTGGCAGAAAATTTTTCATGTCCTTTTTTGACATGTCTGAGTACAACAGAGTAGTCCTGTGCAACAAATAGGGCTTTGATTCCAGAGCCTATGTATTTTGGTGAAATCTATTGCATATGAATCCTCTTAGAGGCACTGTTGCTCAATATTTTTTGTGATACTTCTTTTCTGCCTAATAAAATTGCTTCACTGTCTTTGAACACATTGGCCTACAGGTATCTTGGAATATCTTCTAAATAAGAATGTCAATATGTAGGAGGTCTCCAGAAAGAAATGTTAATCCCAGTTGTGATCTTTAGAGGGGATTTTTTCTTGCTTTTATTCTTTTTGTTATGTAGGAAGAAATTACACCCTTGCACTCTCTAAAATATAGAGAGCAAACCACTATCAAAGTTTTATCCAAAGAGATATCTCCATTATATTTCAGAAGAGAAAGTAATCTTTAGAGGGCAAATATTTAGTACTCTCTAAAGAAACTAGTTTGACAAGCAACGTCCCAAACTAGCTATTTCAAAAGCAGAACCTCCCAAACCATTATCCGTTCCTAAAAATTTTTCTGTGACTGTTTTTTGGTAGGTAAGGCTGTTCTAATTAAACTTTGACATTTATAAGCTGCATTTCTGGAAACAGTTCAACAAAAATCTAACTCTGTTTCCAACCTGAAATTTTATTTTCTGTGACAATGGATAGTTTGAATTCAAAACTTTATTTCTGTTAATTGGGGTCTGGAGAAGAACAAAGCTTGGGGAAAAAATAGTGCTTAGTCAGCATTTTTATTTCCGCAGCCTGAGTTCCATTCTAGAGCAACATGGCAAGGGGAATGAAGATTCACATGTCTTTCACTGAAAAACATTTCTTCTCCTGCTAAAGGCAAGATTCTTCAAACCACACCTTGTGGCACACACAAAATGCTGGCACGCCAATTTTAGGTATCATCTAGTTGAGAAGGAGAGGGGAAAGCATTCTGGAAAAGTTGCTGATTTTGTCACAGACAGAGTACCCAAACTTGTTTAAACTTTAAGGAATCAAGTGTTGAAAATTTATTGATTTTTATAAATAGCAGCATAGGCTTCTCACATATAAAGGAATCTAAGAGGAGAAAGAAATAAAAACCCTTTGGTATGTCCCTGTCCACCATGTTTTCCTATATGCATGAAAATAGGTGGCATTCCGAATACCACAATTGCTTATATCCTTGCATGTAATTCTGAGGTGCATTGGAAATTCCTGTTTGCACTGGTATTTTCAGAAATATCATCTTCACTACCCTGAAAATGTTTTTTTTTTGTGTAGGTCTCTGTATAGGAAAGTACATCATGGAAACATGAGACATTAGCTACCTTGTATGCAAAAGTCTACATAGCCAATACCTAGACTCACAAAGCTACAGAACAACACTTAAGCTAGTGAAAATATATAATATTTTTTAAATCTGTGTTTTGGTGGGAGGTAATCCTACTATTGACAGAGATAACGCTTGCAAAGGGGTAAAACCTGTAACTCTAACATTTACTTCTTGTAGCGCAGGCATTTAGACTCTTAAAAGAGTCTGAGATTAAAGTCTCAGTAATATCCTTTGAATTCCTTATCCTCTAATTCAGTAGCTGACTGTTGTCTGCTAATTTTTCAAGAATTGATTCTTATTCATCTGTTATGCCTTGCATAGGAGGCTGAGATATTTAACATAGGACTGTGAATTTAGTGACAAATTCTCTAAAGGTTTACAAAACACAGTCATTTCCTAGTTTCAGTCCAAATTGCTTGAAATCTTCCCAAGCACATAGTATCTTCCCTTTCCTCTTTGCCTTTATTATTCCTGCAGTATATTATTTGTTTTCAGAACATAGACTGAAGTTGCAGTAATTTAAGTCTCCAAAAGCTTTTACTTGTGTTTTTTTCTGATAACCACTCTTTTATAGATAGAAAGATAGATGAGTTTAAACTGCATGGTGATCCCAGGATTGGTAGGTGCAAGGGATACTTACATACACACACCTGCAAAACACAAAAAATTGTGGAGTCCATATAAAAAAAAACATGCACTAAAATACTGTAGTTGAAATATTATCAATACCTAGTATGGACTTATTTGTATTAAATTATTTTAAAAAATTATAAAATTTGAAAAAGTGTCTGCATACTGCATCAAAATAGACTTAAAATATGCTACTCAGTAGAAATTACTCAGTGCAAGCAAGTAAATTTGCAGGTTTGCAGGTCTTATTAGCTCAGTTCTCATGCTGTGGTGAAGCAGCAAGATTATTTTAGACTAAACCTGATCTTGAAGGCATCATGACTGTACTTGTAAAATGCTGAATCTGACCTAATCATTGCAGCTACATGAGAGCAGGTTGATGTCTTCTGTGCCATGGTTCTCTACAAATCAGTTAATTCACCCATAATTAATGAAGAACTGACTCTTTTAGGAATACTTAAAAAGCTGTAGGTTGACTCTTTATAACTTGAACTGAAGTGTTAGATTCTCCTGGTAAACTATATTCTTACACGTTATATTTATTGAAAGATGCAGCAGAAAATATGTTAAGAGTGTGAAAGTACAGCAGTTCTTAGTTTACTACAGAGATCTTTACAAAGATGAACACAGACGATTTTCTTTTCTGAGGAAAAACTATTTAACAATAAAGAAAAAATAGATGCTATCTTTCTAGACAATATGTTATTAAGGACTTGAATGTGTCTGTCTGCATTCTTTTGTGCTTCTGCATTGCTACACAGAGGAAAGAAAAAAGGGTGTTCCCTAGGCTTCTTATTTGTGTGCTATTCTAATATTCCTCACACAAGCAATTTGTTTTAAGAGACATACTATTTGTAGCTTGACTACCACATTACAGTTGTGTGAAGAAAATTGCAACACACAAACCTCCTTAACCTCTATTAGTCTTCAGCTGTATGGAATGCATTTTAACCTGTCAGATCTTGTGTTTCACTGCTCTAAGATCAAGCCATATGTAATATTCATCAGTTTAAATAATGTTGGAGACAAACACTATTCACAGCAACTTCCTCAAAGACTGAAACAAGTAGCTGGTGTTGAATATTATAATACCATTTGTTTTCTACCTCAGCAATAGAGAGAGTTCATTATTGGACAAATTAGCTTCTAAGTTACTGATGCTGAGCCATAAATAATTGTAACTAGCAGAAGTGTTCCTAAGCATTTTTCTGCTGTGCTTTTACATATGGTAACTGCTCGGCATGGGTAAAAATTATGCATTTCAGGAAACATTTTTCTTCCATATAGATTTGTTTCTATCATGCTTACTGCAAGCTATATATTATCAGGTTGATCATGTAAATGAAATTGAGGAGACATAACTTTCTTTAGCATCTCAAAAGTTTCTAATGACAACTTGTATATTTTATGAAGGTGGAAGTTCTGCTAACACCATTGTTTTGAATAAACAGCATGAAGACACTACAGGTACATGCTGCGGTATCTTACCAGGCAGTTGAATTAAACATGCTAACACACCAGAATAAGGTGCATAGTTTTCCTCCATTTAAAAAAAAAAACAAAAACAAAAAAACAGAAACAAAAACAACAACAAAAAAGCAAACCTACCAAAAACAACCCCTAAAAACAAAACCAAACCCAAACAAAAAAAACCTTAAACAAACAAATAATGCTACCTTGTCTAGACCTACAAACAGAAAACCAATGGTATCTTGTCTTTGGAGGTGGCATGAACTGATACAACAGTGAAAAGCAAGGACTTCTGCACTGGCACAACAGCTGTGTTTCCTTTGATCAAGTAAGAAATACTAATAAATTCATAAATATTCTGCCGATCTAGAAGCTTTATACACAAGGTCAGTGCAAATTCATCTTTACCGTCCCAGCTAACATATGCTGTTATATCCCTCAGTTAGCTGGAATTAGGGTGAGGATGTAGGAATGGAGCCAATAAGCCATGGTGGGTAGAATAAGCTTGGAAGGCAAGAAGCAAAAAATTCTAAAAAGTTACAACATTTTTAATTCACTGTAGGAAGAAAAACTTATGTGACTACCTGTATAATGTCCCATGTCAAATTTAAATAGGCTCATGATTAATCCTACAAAAGCTGATAAAAACTACATTCTGAACCAGGTCTAATTTTTTATAACTGATGTCTGCCTAGTAAAAGCTTTTTAACCTCTATTACACCTCGACTGCAAAATGGCTAAGAAATTGAATTTTCACAATTAACTAAATTAAAACTTAACACCCAAACAATTACATTGATCCTACTTTTCTTACTTCATTCTTATTAAATATTTACTATCTGCTTCTGGAATTTTACACTGCAATGACTGTCATGTCCCTGAACCTTCCACTGCTTTGTACTGTGCATGAGCTTGGAAAGAAGCAGTAAAGGCTAGTGTTTCCCTTGCTACCTCTGCAAATGTTCTCAATACTTTCAGAGGTGCGATACTCTCTCTATTCTGTAAACAGAATACAGGTTCCATGTATCATACAGATTATGTATCTCACCTCATTTTGCTTCTAAAATGCAGGAATACACCGAGGATTGAAGGCTATCCACATCTGGAAATCAGCTGATGCAAAATGCAAAACATGTTCTTATCACTGTAAAAGACTGATTTTATTACAAATAATTGTTAATACCTTCTAGTTATATTTGTAATACCATATGCTCTAGAATTTTTACATCTTACTCCAGTCACAGCAGTGATGAAGAAGGGTACTTAAATGGGTTATAACCACACTGTAGAAGTCAGGTGAAGATGAAATAGACTTCTTCCCATTGTTATGCTTGTAAAATTCAAAATAAATTAAATCCACACGCAGCTCTTCAGCTTTGAATCCAGCCACTTAGGCAATAAAGCATGAACATTCCTTTGCATTGAGACTATTAGCATATGTAACTCTCAAGATAGACTTCTACTTTTGTTCTTTTATTGAAATCTATTTAAAGGGGCTGCATACTGAACATTTTTATCAAGAAAACAGACAATATTAGTTAACTATATTCAGTCTGGTTTTGCAGCTCCACTGGCATGAAATATTTACCTTGCTCTTCTGAAAATTCAACATTTTAATGAACACCTTCATGTTTTCCCTGACAACTCCCACTGTCTTACATCACTGAGTTCAAAAGTAGTAGCAAAGGTTAGTGTTCCCCCCATCACATGGAAAATTATACTTATGTCAGATAAGCTGAATCAGAAAAGGTAGTTTCATATAATTAGGTCTCAAGTGACTTTAAAACACACAAAAAATTCCCAAAGAAAAACAAAATAGCACAATGACAGATTAAAAAAATATTTCCTGCCAATTTTAAAATGCTTACCAGGAGCCTTTATTCAAAGCAGTTTCAGATTTGATCATTTCAATATAGTCATTATGAAGGAATAACAAGGTCTAAGAACCCCCTTTACTCTCTGGAGTAGACATTCTGTGGTAGACTCAGTTTCAGAGAAAGACGTTTCTACATTCCCCGGGTAGGTGAGAGGGGAACAGATGTGAAGCATACTGCCTGAGCAAATGTCACCCCTCACATTGTGTACGACTTTGCTACTCACAAAATGTTAGTTCAGACTGCACCTAGATTTTTTAAATTGTCTTCCTGAACCAGAGAGTTAGAGGTGATTTGCACAGATGGAGACCAAGAAATAGAATGCAGCTCAAGATATGACCTTAAACAAAGCTGGTTGAAGCTTTCAAAACCCAATGAAAAAACCAAAACAAGCAGAACTGGAATTTCAGAACAAATATCACAGAGAAATAATAGAACTCATAATTACATGAAAATATTGTGTGTGGGAAGAGACAAAAGGTAGTCTACAATACAGAGGGTTCTGCTTTAATTGTTGTTTTCTTGCACTGGGGCAGTAAAACATGTACAAACAAATACACATTCCAGATGGCTAAGGCAAGCATACTTATTCCTAATAGATTCAAGACATTGTTTAGTACCAGCTTCACTCTTGTGGAAGCAGAACAATCCCTGCAATACTGCGAAGGCCAATGAAAGCATAAGGTGCTTACTGTGCAAGTACTGTTGCACAATCAAAATGGCCCAGGAGATGAATGTTAGGTAAGCGTCCCTGTCCACATTAAGCCATCTCTGTTGATAAATTGTGCTTGCATAGACATTAGAAGGACTTTAACTAAAGCACAATCACATGGAAATTGAGCAATAATTGAGCATAACTAATTCATAAACAGATAACGTATATATCGTAGCTTTTTCAAATCTTGCCATCTGTTGCATATGTTGTAAGTAGAAAAAAGGAAAAAAAAAAGAGCTCATTTTTCCCTTAGAGTGATCAAATTCTTCTGAATTCTTTTATCTCTTTTCAGTTTGTTAAACACAGAAGTTCATTGACTTAAGGCCATTTTGCAAGTTTCTGACAGCCAAGAAACAATGAAAAAAATATCACCTGAAAGGATGCCAAGCATTTGAAAACAATTTAAGAAAATAAAATGCCTCTTTTCTTCTCCTTTTTTGTCCCAAATTTGTTTCAAACTATGCTATATTAAGAAACAAGTAGATTATAAAACTCTTAGTAGCATTTGTTTTATTTGGTGGCAGAAAAAATACCTCTTTAGTAAGCCGTCAAATACAAGAAGAGAAGTTAATCATCGAGTCTCCCATATTCAAGAAGAAAAAAATCCCAGTCTAGTGATGCCTTTATATCCTTGCCTCTTTTTTTTTTTTTTTTCTTTCTTTCTTTCTTTCTGATCACTGACAGTAAGGAGTAACTTTAGGCTAACCTAAAATTAAACACTAAATCTATTTACAACTTTATACAAAATGAAATGAAATAAGCATGTTGCCATGGTTTTCCTGTACTTTGGAATGACTTCAAAATCCTTCACTAAACACATAAATATTTCTATAATGTTTGTTCATATATGCATATGTATGTATATGTACACACATAAATACATACACAAAAATATTAGAAGTCAGAATTATGAATGCAGATGGCCTAATGTAACAGACATGAAGAAAGAAATGTTTCATTTACCCTTTCCTTCCACCAGATGCCTGGGAAAACCAGCCCAGATAAGGGAAGAGCACAGATAAAATATTATTAACTTTTATGTGGAAGTCATGAGGTAGAGTTTTAAGCTGAGCATTCAGAAATGAGATGTTGAGGCCGCCACATATCTGTCTTTCTCTATGCCATCTCATTACTTAATAAATAACTACAGAGCAAATAGGATGAATTACAAACTGCGAAAGAGCATTATTGTACCAATGAGTATTGGAATGGCTTCCTTGCCATTCACAGTTTTGCACCTGCCACACTGGGCGAGGTGAGTCAACCTTTAGGTCTCATAGTCTGGCACTACTAATAAACAAGCATATCTGTTTACAGAACCAGATTATATTCACAGTGTCTGTTTTTTGGTGCCTATTTCTCTGGTAACTTATCAGTAAAATGCTGTATAAATAAAACCATCTGCTGATGTCAGTACTTTTTCTGAACCAGGTAATCACTTTCTCTACATTAATTGCTCATTTCTGTCCAAAGTGGTTTTTCAAGGGGATCGTGGGGGTTAGGGTGGGAAGCTCAGCACGTTTTGGCTTCCAATTTCCTTTACAAAGAGCAAAAACTTGTTTTGGGTTTCGTAATCTACCATGGCATTTCCATTTACAACTAGCTAAACAAGCTATTAAGTGTACAGTGTTATAGTTTTATAGGCCTTATAGGTTTTATAAGGAGCTCAAAGGCAGACTCAATCTCTTCAGCCTTGTGTTAAAACAGCCACATTGTAGCCTGAAACAACTGGCAGCTGTAGTTAATTTTAACAGATTCATGACATGTTATAATGCAGCTGCACTCGTATTAAGTCAGAATGGGATTTTCAATTATGCTAAACCATTTTTATTGATCAACTTTAGTTTCTGAAAGAAAATGGTTTCCTCCAGGAATGAACAAGTTCTTCATGCAAAAGAGCACACCCAATGTCAGCCTCTAGGAAAAGTTGGTATTTTTAACACCACCTCTTAGCAATAACATAAACAATGTCTCCCAGCAAGATCTTCCTAACCAGACTGGAGGATTGCATACTTGAGGCATCTTGAAGGTTAGGCTAGCTTCTGTTTTTCCAAGATGTTTGAAACTGACACATTACACTTGTCTGTCTACACAGATATTAAAGTCTGCTATAACATTTGACATACCACAAAATTTGAAACAGAAAACTGTTTATACTGAAAGGTTTTTAAAGTCATACCAGCTGTAGTCTTAGCCAACAGGTAAGTAGGCACAATCTACACAGCATGATACATTTGCACCAATAGCCCTGAGAGCACAAATAGTTACATGCAATGCACTGTTGTTTATACAAATAGATTTATACATTTAAAAAATTCTGAATAAATGGTTTTCTCAGACAGAAAAGTGTCCAGTTGAACTGCTGTTCTGAGACAGTGGGCAAAACCACAAGTACATCCACCCTATTTCAGCCACTAATGCTGTTATAACAATTTCTAATTCAACACTACCCCACTTATCACCTTCAAATATCTTAAAGCTATCTTTCTACTAGGTCAGCAATGGCTTAAATTGAAAAAATCTATAGTACTCAGTAAAGGAAAAATGCAATACTTTCTTTTCAAAGAAAACAGATACTTCCTATAATATCTCCATAAGGATTAATGTGCGTATGCAATATGTATTTTACATTATAACATTTTTGTTATGTCGGCAAAGCTGCCCTTAAAATATATTTTCCTAAGAAATACCTTTAAGGCATTGGGTTCCGTGTGGTATAAATCATACTGTTCAAAAGAATTACATATAAGATAGATGTGGTCCACAGTATCTGCCACTGGCATTGTTTACCTCCAGGTGGAATTGAATTCCCTGCACTCTGAAGAGCAACGTAACAGTAATGCAACATATGTGAAATCAGGTCATTTGGCCTCTACCTGTACTTTAAATGAAAATTCACCAGGAAATTATTTAAAAAACCCTTAAAGTTACTAGGTGCACAAATTATTAATATTTTTCTATGGTAAATAAATAAGAATTTTGATAGCTCTGAAAAACAAAAACAAACAAAGAAAAAAACCCAAACAATAAACAAACAAACAAAAAAAAATCACTGCTTTCTTTCTGTCCTACTGTTTTGTCAATTCAGGTCTTATATTTTCCTGTTTGTTTTTTCTAATACATATTAATGTGTGCAAATGCATCAAAATATACTTTAATGTTATATTCACTACTTTTACTAAGAGTTTAATAATATTTTATATGTTTTCATGTATTTATTCTAAGCAGTGTATTAGATCTATGTCTACTTTTCCCAGAAGACAGAAGAAGTTACACATTGGTAGAACCCCATTACTGCTTTAGTAATTTTCCAAGGATCAGAGAAATCATAGCTTTTAAAATACATGCTGATGGTTCATGCTAGTGTTACTTTTTTTTAATTACAAAGACGATTCTAAACTCAGGAGTTCATGGAAAAGGAGGCTGCATCAAGAATTTAATGCAATTCTCACTTCTATTTTTAATTCTATAAATTAGGAAGGTGTAGTTGCCAGGGATTTATTCTTTATCCTACTGGGAGGCTCATTGCATTGAGTCATCCTTACAGAAAACCACACAAATACCAGATCCAGGGAAAGGGAGGAGACAGTATTTTTCAATTATGACTGGCAGTGGAATTAACTCATCTGGAAGGACAAAGTATTAGTCTATCACAGTTGTAACATGGAATTTCCCCCTGAAACAACCTGAAGGTAATAACTATGCGCTGTTTCAAACTAAAGCAAAGGAGAATGAATGAACAGGAATTTGTTTGTGTTCCTAACAAACTATTTCAAAGGGAATGGGGGGGGCAAGGAAGAATGGGAGGGTAGTAAAGTGTTCCACTGTTAACACAGAGGGAGAGTGCAATTTCTAAGGACAGGCAAAAAAACCAACAAAAATTTTGTTTTGCAACAGAATCATCTGAACCTTTTCACAAAAATGGAGTAGGTCAGATTATAAGGGATCTTCATAGTAAAACAATGTCCTTGGTCTTTTTGGTTGCTTAATGATTTACTTCCCTAAATGATGGGTTTCTGTTTTGTTTTTTTAATATTTTCCCCCTTTCCTTAAAGAAACTATCAATTTATAGTCTTTGCTTTGTCCTTTAATGACTTTTAGGGAATCTACATATGAGGTTTAAAATTAGTTTGAGCTGGACACATAAAGGGCCATTAGATACTATCTGAAATATTTTTGTTTATCTACTCTTCCAGCTGTAACCTGTGGATTAAAAATGGAAAAGAAAACAAACAACTAATTTAGCTTTAAATATTAATCTTGATTTATAACTGGCCAACAAAAATCAACGTCTTGGTTTTCCTGGTTGCAACACATGTAAAGGAATGGAGTGGGGACTACAGACCCAAGCAGTTCAGGTTGTCTTTTGAGAACAGAGCTGTTGTTTCCAAAGTTAGATAATTGTGCAATAAAAACCAAAAAGAACTAGGCGGGTGGGGGTTTTTTCTTCTTTTAAAGGAGCCAAAATTCTCTCACCCATGCCTAGCAGGGCACAAGGTTTCCAGCCACGTGTTGTTTGGCAAAATACTGTGCAAACCTTTCACTCAGACCGCAATCCCTACTTGTAGTCTGCTGCTCTAAAGAAGCAGTGTATGACACATGTTAACTCTCCTCTGAGAAAAAAGAATGATGACAAGAGATGAATAGCTTTAGACCAGCACCATCACCTCCAAAGTGTTTGTGGCTTGCAATTATCTTGAAAAGTGTGATCTAGAAAGGGCACTATGATGTTAACCATGCCAATACTTCAGGGCTCTCTCTCTCTATCACAGCTTTAGTCACTCCTCTGAACACTCCAGCATGGCATGAACAATCCAAACATAAAAACAACAGCATCACAGTGCCTCACAGAAGTAGAAAACCAATAGTGCTGAATGAGTTATTATTCAACAGTAATTGCAAAATCATTTTAAAATGAGACCAGAATTGCTGCAGTTATTCTTGAGTTCCTCTGATTCTCTTTATTCAATTCCTGTGGTTACCTAGGAAGAATTAGAGTAACAATAGACATATGGAGTGAAGTACGTGAGGTTTTTTCAGATTCTACAGGAGGTGAAAACATTTAAATATGCTCTGCAAATGTGGCTAACACAGTGTCCCTGTATCTGGATGTCACTTCTTAAATCACAGGAAAAAGAATAAAATATAGCCATAAGGACACGGTATAAGAGTTATTCAGATAGATATGTGCACTAAACTTGTAGTGTAGCTCTAAATTTACAATTATCAGAATGCCTTTCAGTCAAAGTACAGTCCCAAACATGTCTAAGACTCTGACTACCCCCATAACCGCATGTAAACTTTTTTTGTATGTACTCTTCATACAAACTCAGCTTATTTACCAAAATAAAGAATCATCCAGCTACATGGAGAGCACACCAAATATTTACACAGTGTTAAACAATTTCCTCTGGGTGACAGTTGTGGTCAGTGAACTACAGTAGCTAATCTGCTATGAAGATTGTTTATGTCCCAATGGATCACAAGCTGACTATAGCTAGTCCTCCAGTAGAACTTGATAGAAACAGAAGACCAGCTGGTCCCAGGGTAAAAAAGCATTCCTCGAATGTACAAAAAGCATGTTTTCCTGAGAAGCAGTCTCCAAATTCAAGTACATATGACATTGCAGTACAATGCAATCTTAAAAAGTAATGGGCAACTTTTCCTACTTCAATATTTCTCATTTGTTTTAAATATCACAGAGGACTGCATTTTCCGTTGTTTAGACATCATTTTACACTCCTGCTTGACAAGACAAAAATCTGATGATGCTACACTAGAAAGAGAAGAGGTTTCTACTCCACTCCTGCAAAAGACAGTCAAACACAACTTAATTCTTCATTAATTTGTGAGTGAAACGCACAAAAGTGAGTCTAAAACCAGTAAGTATCAAAGCTAAAGTTATGTTCCTTTTTCCAGAGTTTTCCCTTGTTCCATACAAGGTTATAGAAATGTAGCTTAACATACTTCAAGACAATACTTTTGTGGTTCCACTGTCAGGCAGCTGAACATCACACAGCCACTCACTCACAGTCCCCCAGTGGGATGGGGGAAAGGATCAGAAGAAAAGGTTGAGATATAAGAGTTTCATAGGATAGAAAAGGGAGGGGAAATAATAATAACGAAGGGAACTGCAACAATAATAATAATAAAGATAAAATAATATACAAAACAAGTGATGCACAATGCAGTTGCTGACCAACAACTGACTGATGCTCAACCAGGCCCTAAGCAATGGGCTGCCATCCCCTGGCCAAATTTCCCCGGTTTTACTGTTCAGAATGACATCATAAGCATGGGATACCCTTTTCATCAGCTGGGGTCAACTGCCCCTGTCTGTGTCCCTTCCCCACTCCTTGTGCATCCCCACCCTCCTCACTAGTGGGGTGGTGTGAGGGGCTGAAAAACTCTTGACTGTGTGTGAGCACTGCTCAGGAACAACTAAAACATCAGTGTGTTTTCAACATTATTCCCATCCCAAACCCAAAATACAACACTATATTGACTACTAGGTAGAAAATTAATTCCTTCCTAGTCAAAACCATGACTAATCCATAAAGCAAAACAGAAATATATTTTAAAAAAAATCCCATCAACAAGAAGACCCATGAAAAGGAACTCTAAAATAGTCGAAGTGTGCAAAGAGTGTCTATCACTGTTATAATCCACTGAAATTAAAAAGGCAGATTACACAGATTGATCTGTGTGTTCAGGTAATTTTTTGATTCATCATTCCCATCAGCTTTATCACATTCCTTAACATTTCCATTTTCTCATGTTCACTTAGTTTCTATAATTCACTATTTTGTACCTAAAATACTTTTTTTCCAAGACAGAAGAAAATATGACTAAATGGATTTCGCTTACCCACCTGCAAAGTAAATATAATGCTTAAAATGTTTAAATTGCAGTTTGATATTTGTGACCTAAATTGCTGCTAATAGTGTTTTGAAGTGACTTCAGTGACTGTCTCTAGCCACGGTCTGAACACAGACAATTTTAAGCAGGAAGGTATCTAAACTCTTCCTGTGTTCGGCCTTTCAGATTTGGGATTAAGGATGAAGTGCCACACAAACACCATTCTTTTCATCTGTCTATTAAATTGTTAGACGTACAATGCCATGGATTACCACAATCCTTTCCTGCCCAAAGAGACACATATTGACACTTCTAAACTTCAAGAGTACTCCCACTGTTACAAAGTATGAGACATAATTTCTGCTCACACCTATCTGCTTTTCAGGAAACAAAAAATCATTAGGGGAAACAGGGGAATTTAGCTATGCTCTAGTTACAAGACCTATTTAAATTCTTTTTGGGGAACATAAAGATGAAATATATATATATACCTTTAAATCAAGCATTCATTGAAAGAAGGGCTGGGATCCAGGTCTCCTAGCCAAACCTGCTAACATTTCTCTTTGAAGCAATCATGTTCCAAAATACATCAATGTGATAAGGACTATGAATATTAACTGGGAAGATGGTGTTAGTCCTAATGGACCTGCAGTCCACCCAAACGATACAATAAAAGACATGATTTCTTCCCATTTATATGATATATTCTAATAAACAGTACTTCACACATTTTCTCAAAGATCTCTTAAACACTGCAGCATAGCTATTAGTTTCTATCATTGTTAATAGGGTATTTTTTGTTTTGCACAAATTTAAAACACTTATATCAATGCTACCTAAGACTTGCAAATCCTTAGCCTAACTTACTCTGACCTTATCCTTATTGACAACACTATAAACTGTGGTAGTTTACTGTGCTGAACATAGCAAATACCACTTCCAAGTTACTGTCCTTTTTGGTTAATGAGGATAACAACAAACTCCCCAATTCATAGGAATATATTTTCTAGTACACTTTATTTATATTTCTGAAATGATTTTATGATAATGGGATCAAATTCAACATCTACTAAAGTTCACAGAAGACTCTCCCTTCTGTTCGACTGAGTGATGTTAACACCTACACCAATTTACTTATGGTAATGGCAATGGTCCTAGTTTGGCAAGGTGCATAAATATGAGACAAGCTTTAAAAGTCATCGGCTCCCTCAGTGGTTCAACATATTCAAGTAAGTATATTTTTATGTAAATCTGACTTGAATTATATGGGAAGTATTGTATTGTGTCCTGGATATTCTGCAGCCTGTAACAATGCACAACATCACACAACTGGTTCCAACTCATCTCTGCCACTGCATCAGTCTGCATGTGGGTCATATGCTAGAAAAGAACATTTTACTAAACCCAGGTCCTTTTCTAGGATGCCTGGGAAAGTACAGCCTATCATGGTGCTTTATGGTAGAGTACAACAGCAAACTATAAGGTACAGAAATTAATTATTAGGTAACTCTTATATAAGAGAAGCAGCAATAAATACTTACTGGACTTTTTTAGAATTGTTAGTTCAATTTACCTGCATTTCATTTTGAAAAGTGTAAAGGAGAACTTTCACAGGTTTGAATATGTATTATTTCTTTCTCTGGAGAAAGACTAAAGCCATATGTTTCTTATTTCTGTGTCTATTGTTAAAACTTTTCATTGCTCTACAATGTTTTACATATATCACAGCCATAACACTTTTCTTTCAGAGATTTTCAGATTGTTTTTATTCCAAACCTCAAACCTGATTTGGAACTCTTGCAAAAGTCTTAGTGAAAAACATTTGCTTACTTTTAGCGTTCAGATGAGATTTGGTAACCGAAGTGTTTTGTGAACAGGGCAGTGCCATTTTACACTACTGTAAACAGGCAAGTATCTCACTTCATTTAATTGGATTTAACCCTTATTTTAGAATTATATTTTCGGAGATTTAATCAAGATGTTTCTTGTACTATATGTACTGTAATGCTTAAAATGTATACTTAATCATTCACAGTTTATCATGGCTGTTGCCCTTGCAGAAGAGTATGTTCTCACTAGAGGTCTTCTCATAACTTTTAGTAGAATTTAGAATTAGCAGATTTGAAGAAAATTTGGTCTTTACATTGTCATGTATTCCCCTGACAAAAATGTTTATTCATTATATCATCACTTTTAAACCAAAATACATATGGAGATTTATAATTTAAAAAGGTGTCTTTTAATTGTTTGGGTTTATTTTGGGTTTCGAGGGCTCTTTTAAACAATGATTTAAAAATATTATAGGTCCTGAAGTGGGTTTTAGGTTTCGTTTTTGTCATTTTGGCTGAGCAATATTAAAAAAAACAAAGCAAAATCTTGCCTAAGCACTGTCTGTGATCATTATATGTATGTGAATAAAACCTAGCATTTATGGATTCTCATTGATTATTTAAAAAAAAAAAGTTTATTTCTAGAGAGATACTATATTCAAATTTGTTAAAAAAGTGAGACACAAAACCAGAAAGCAGAATTAAAGTTACTCCCTTTGAGCAGCATACAAACAGCATAAAAGCACATATGTAACTGGTGTAATCTGACACAAACAAACCTCAAAAACCACATAAAGAACGGGTACAAAATATACAATCATTGTATTGAAGGCTCTTTCATTGTAAAAGATGCTTCAGTTGCTTATATTGACTTCTAGTACCACATTATTGATGGAAAATACAACATTAGCATACATAAACACCTGTGTATATGTATACAGTTAATCTTCTTTCCCCCCTTTATTTTTATACAAATTTAGAGAAATTGCCAAATTAAGATATTGCATCTTTAGTTTCTATGGACACAGAGTAAGAGGACTACACAGAATAAGAATGGAGGCTAAGAAGGTACCTTCTCTTCTTCTTATAATAGTGCTGAAAATTCTCGTCATTTCCAGCTGGACCATTGTATTTTGACTTTTTCCTCTAAATACTGCAAAGCCAATAGAAAAATGATGTGTGTGGTACAGCTATGAACTGCCTCCCTCAGTGTGCATACCTGTGCGCAAGCCAGCCGTTCAATGCTACTAAATGTGACTAAAGCTTGGGAGATTACACCCTCCTCTCATCATAATTTCATTTAAACACAGATTTGGATACTTCAAGCCGCAATCAGCTTCAGTGAATGATATATTACCAGAAGACATCATAATTCATCAAGAGCAAGGACTATGTACCATTCTGTAAGAAATACTACTGGTTAGCATTTCCACTGATTTCTTTAATAAAATTCAGATCTGATTACAAATCATCCTTATGTACTATTATGAAAATAAAAATACTTTCACTAAATTCATAAAATCTAGTACTTCAGGACACATGAAAAGACAGACTTATCAATCCAGTTAGTTGAGCCGCAGCAACAGTTATCTCTCCTTCCAAAAAATTATGATTTTTTTTTAGTCAAAGCTTACTTTATTTGGTACAGGAATAATTTAGATTCTAAAGCCTGTTATAAACTGATTTATTTATCCAAAGAAATCTCAAGTAGGTAGTGAGAAGTAGAGCTCTGAAAGAGAAAACTCAAATTTTATCCTTTTTTATGACTTCTTTAATTGCGTTTTTTTATGACTAAATTGAGGGGAGACAAAACATCATGGCCTAACATTTCTTCAAATCTGAAACTCTTCCAAATAAATACTGAGAAGTGATGACAATCTCAATTTCCATTCTAAACAAACAAGTAATATACAGAGCATGGATTTAGATATAAGACTTTTTCTTAATTAAAAAAGTTTCATTTTTTCATTTTTTTCAACTGCACACCCCATCCCATAACAAAAAACTTCAAGAGCTCTGTCAGACTATAACAGATGAAGCTATACAAACTATTTTTCTTTCTTCTGGTGGATACAAATGAAATGAGCTCCTAGTCCTGTGAAACACTATTCACATTCTAAATGGAGCATAGTACTCCCAATTCCCATTGACTTCAAGTGCTCATGTTAAGTATTATTTGTTGCGCAGAAACATTTTTCTGTCTCAGGAGGTTTAAGCTCCACTCAAATGAATAATATCCATTTTCCCATGCAACTGATAGATTCAGGGGAAACTGTTCTTCATGCAAATTAGGTTACACCATGAATAGAATTAACCTAAAACAAAGGTATAAAAAAATAATAGAAAGCTTCTCTTCCATCACTAGTTCAAGTACAGAGGTGGGAAAATTATTTCATTCCCTGGGTGAACTTCAGTTCTTAATTTGGCTGCTCTAAAAAACTTAACACAAACTGTAGATCTAATGTCATACGCAGAAAATCCTTGAAGTATTATTTCCTTCTTTATTTCAGAGTTGCAACAAAAGAAAGCAACTTAAACATACTAATAGCATCATTTCTGGCTTTATTACATCTTTTGTTTTCTTGGAAGCAACAAAGTGAAAATACAGAACCAGAATGACGGGGGAACTGCTGATAGATTCTTCAGTTCCTAAAATATCCAGTCCACTTCCACCTAACCTGATAGACTCTCCAGCTCCCTTTAACTGCCATGGGGTTACCACTCTAAAGTACAAATAAACACATCTGAAACCATTGTGTAGTGTAACTGAGCAGTACTCCACATATTCTTATCTCACCCTAGTGAGAGGAGGGCAAGAATAGCACTATGCTCAGTCTTTGGAGGGATTTACATTCAGTGGCAAACAGTGGAAACCATACTGTCCACGAGAGGTTAAAACATCACCTTTAGCCCACTGCCACCATCACTCCACCAGATGTAGCTCAGCCTAGTAAGAGTGGAGAATTAATGGTAAATAGCGGCAGAATGAGTGTTACATATTTACATATTTTCCATACTACTTCCATCATTATCCAATATCACTTGCCCCATAGCACATAAATTTTATCCAAGTCTTTTTGCATAAAAAGAGGAAGCTTCTACTCCCTTTTCTTATGGTTTATGAATGACTTATTCCATCAGGTGTCTCACTGATTGTCCCATTTTACTCATTTTGCATGGCACAGCTATATACATCACTAATTATGACTACGTTGTACTTAGCAAGAGATGATGAGGCAGGATTAGAGATGATGTTCTGCAAAAAAGTCTGAGAAGAAGCGTAGTCCAATAGTTCTCTATTAATTCTTTTTATCTGTATCCAATGCAGGTGTGTTCTAATTAGCATACTAAATTCAATTAAGAGGCCAGGAAACACGCCTGCCTCAGTTAAAACACACAAGGAAGGGTAGGCATTATGTGTTTGTATCATCTCTGCCCAGTACTGAACAATTCAAACATATGTTCCAAAGGGAGGAGAAGAAAAGGAAAAGGAAGAGAAAGGGCAACATAAGAAAAAAATTTCCACAAGGAAGTTTGAAATGACATGTTAAACCATAGAATATCAGCTAAAACCAATGTTATCTTTAAAGAAAATATTTCTTTTGTTGTACTGCTGATTAATTTCTCATGTGGAATATTTATCAATGTATCTTTAGACATATGCTGTTTATAATGAGGTAATTGAGCTCAATATTGGAAAAATGTCATTTCACTTGTCTTACTGGCCCATTAAGATGGCTTACTTCTGAGTGGAAAAGTTACTGTAAGATTTGCTTGAACCACAAAGTTTTCTTCAGATGTTTCCTCTCTACTCCCAAGGACTCCTTCTTTACTTGCACATCTCCATATGCACAGTATTATAGAAGTTAATACAGATAGAGATGGCTGTATTGTTTTCTCATTACTAAGACCACAATGTTTTCTAAAATATTGTTCTATTATTATCTTAAAAGCAAAACAAGTATTAGCCTAAACAAGCTTCTACAAGTGCACACAGTACTGGGACAAAAATCTTAATCCATCAAGATAGAGTTTAGCAGACCTAGCAGTAATTTACAGGCACTTTTCAAATGTGTAGCTATTAAATCACATTCAGCCTGTACGCACCTTATCCTGAACTCTATTTAAAATTTCAGGTTTAAACTCTCCTTTGTCATAAATATAGCTTAGTCATCATCACTGAAATATTCAAAAGTATTTCTCAAGAGAGGCTTTTTTAAGTGACCTATATTAGATGCAGTTTGGAGTGATGTTCATCATAAATGAATTATTGACTGCGGTACAGGTGAACATATTTATCATCTCTTTCTCCTTACATTGATATATTGATATGCATTTGTATACTTTAGTCTCCAGGTATAAGATACGTTTTGAGAATTGGATAGCATCACGTGAGACTGAAACACTAAATGTGCTATGAGAGAGGAAGTTATTTTCTGAAGTGCTGCAGCTTTCGTAAGAGGGTTGGAACTGCGCTGGACCAGACAGAATGTCATTTGGATTATACAACTGTTTAATTTAGTATCACAATACACAGATTTTGGGTATCATTTTCACAACATGACAGCCAGAGGTCTTAATGTATTTGCATAAACAATTTAAAAAAATTTACTCATGAGTATTAAATATCTATCCGTGCAAAAATTTCCTCAGTTAAAATTTTCTTACTGCATTTACAAAAATGGTGGATTGACCTTGGTCTTCAGCTCCATGAAAATCATGCTGTTATGCTTATCTTCCTGGAATCACTTGAATAAATAGAAAGGGCCAATCAAAATATGTTTATTATCTTAGGCACTAGAAACACTTTTTATCTGTGTGTAAATCCTTTCACTGATAATATTTAATAATTTTGTTATTCATTTTTCTAATTAGTTTTTTAAATAAATGCCAGGGAACTTCAAAGTATGGCATAGACTGATGATAGGAGAATTATGTGTTAGACCAGTACATTTTATCTATGTCAGAAATATATTCCAGCATTGGACTCTGGGGGATTCAAAACTGAATACAACTGAGATAGAATAACAATATAATTGAGAGGTGGTGGGGAGGGAGTATGGGAGAGGGGGAAAGACTTTGAAAGACTTGTGAGAAGGCAGGGATTAATTTTTTTTTCCTGCTGGTGTATGTAAAAAGATACAACAGAAAGTAACCGGACAGATCAGGAGGCAAAAACTCTGCCAGACTGCGCAGGCAAGTTTAGGAAAACTGAGACAGTTTATTCACCAAGAATTACTGCACAGTTTAAAACCCAAGCAGTGAATAAGGTTAAAGATAGTGCAGCACTGCCAGACCATGAGAGAGTGGACAAAGAATTTAGAATTAAGAAAGTCAGGCAAAAAAAAACAACTTTTTTTTTTTTTTTAAATAAGGTACAATTCTTTATATTAATATTTAGAAACACAAGGCCTTTCATCAAATATATAGCAATGAACCAAGACCATGTAAAGACAGAATTTGGACCTTGTCTGCAGACAGATCACATGCGAAGTTCTATTACTGGAAAAGTTTCTAAATAGCGCTATGCCACAATTTATATTTGAAATTAATCCTAATGGCAGTGCATCATATAAAATGTTCAGGGAACAGTTAAAAACAGCTTTTTATAAGAACATAATAAGGAAAGAAGTTGTTAACTCTTTTTATAACTAATGTTTATACAGAATTTAAACTCCTTAAGCTTATTTTTATATATTAAAACTCTTCTTTTTTTTCTATTAAAGGTTATGCAAAATGACTTTTTCCTTTTCAGCTCCTCCCGCCATTTTTCTAAAATTCTTTTGTGAATGTCTTTATACCATGTTTGCCTGCCAATCAAAACATTATTGCGAACAAAAGGAATTGTATTAAGCAAGCCCAGAGCTCTGACCATTTAGATAGCTGATATAATAGACTGCCACCAGTCTTCCCAACTTACAAAATAAACCAATAATTTTTCCTGCCAGACTGAAATCACAAGCCAACACAATGTGGACTAGAAATTCAATAATAATATTGTATATACTGCATGAAGTTTACACACAGATTTTGAAAGGAGCAAAGGAAAATAAAGGACAGGGTAACAAAAGAATATTGTCCCACTGAACATCTCACAAAGGAATACAAAGTTTTTACACTACACAAATAATTTTTTTTTATGTTCCAGAGACAGAATCGTACCTTTATAAGTTTGGCCAGTGGATATCAGCAGCTGCATATCAGCTGGCCATAAAACCCACATAAGATGCCTTAGCTTAGCAGAAAACTCAATGCAAGGTTAACAATTTACAATTAGAGCTTAACCTGCAGAAATTAAAACAAGGCAATGAAAAAAAATTTCCTCACTTGGTCAGTTGGCGTGAAAGACAAATGCAATTGGTAGCCATCAGTTCTCAGAAGTAAAAAGATTTCTTTTGACTATTGTGTCTAACATTACTAGTCAGTCAAAGGACAAAGGAAGTAAGTGCAGCGGAAACAATCACACTGAAAATAACCTTGTCTACAGCTTCAAAAGGCAATCCTGGAGAAAGTAACACTTGTGTGTTAAATACAGTTTTTTTTGCTTGTGACACTCCTAACCTCTTCCAGGGCTGCATAAACCAGCTAAACTTCGTATAATTCTACTGAAACTAAAAGACAGTTTAAATATAGTTTAAAATACTTTTGCTGCTTTCCTGATCATGTCAGATGTTAAAAAAAAAAAACAAAAAACAAACAAACCAACAGTCTTCTTTGGTAATTTTGTTTGCTTTATACTCTTGTCTGTGGCCAGAACATGTTGGTAGGTGTTCTCAGCACTGAGTCAGAGTTCATGCAATGCTGTCTTGCACTGCACTGGTATAAACTAGACATGTACAAATAAAAATATATCCATCGTAAGTGAAAGAAATATTCTAAAACATAAACATAAGAAAAATTTAAAGTTAACAAACGTAAACCATAAATCATAAAAAATAAAGTTTCTATACACCTCACTTCAGGAGATCAAATCCTTCATTGTTCCTGGGACAGCTTACACAGACATTAATCAGAAAACATCTAGCCAATTGAAGGCCTGGTTTAAACTGTTCAGTGAACCTCCTTCTTTTCTCTATGTCTGCAGACAGCCAGTTTGTGTGCTCTTTTATCTTGCACGAGGCCTACTACACAGCAATGGCCTCTGCCTTTGGGCAAGTCATCTGCCAACTTGCTGAAATATCTTCCATGATTTAGCAACTTTCTTACATTTCTCATGGGGCTATTAAATCCTATCTCTTTTTCATAACTCACTTCCTTGTAGCTGGCAATTTAATTATTTCACTGCTAAGCTTTCAAGTTCAACTGCTGCAGCCTGGGAACGCCACAACACACATGGAGTTAATGGGCTGTGCCCGGGCATGCCAGGCCTTTGTAGCTGTTTACATCACTCTCCGATTACCTGCCTGCTTTAAAGATAGTGTGTATCAGCCTTGGAACTTCACAGACCTTAAGAGGCTTCTCATTGAAACATGATGCCTCTTCTACAATACTCTGTTCCTATAATGCTTTCTGGAAAGTGAGTCAGAATGATTCATGTTATATCCCCAAAAGAACACCACCTTTCCCTCTCAGTGCAGTTTTGTACATCTAGTTGAACCTGTTTTTAATAGAAACTTTTCTTTTTAAAGGCAAATTGTGTATGCATTATATCACTGTTGTGAATTGTAGCTTTATTTGTAAAAAATTATTTATTCTTGTAAGAAGGCACCTAGGGAAAAAATACAATACCACATGCCAAAATACCACAAAACTCAACTCTTCTCTGATTCTACCCTGAGACTAGGCATATCAGTTTAACGTATAAGCTTTACACTAAAAATATTCATTAAGCTATAACCACGTTATTAAATCTAGCATGTTTTAAGTGTACAAAGAAGCCCAAACCTATTCTGGTTGTACTCAGTGCACAAGCAAGCCATGTTCATATACACAGGAAATAAAATAATTCCTCCCAACCAAACAAAATATTTTTACTTCACTAGCCCTAGATCTCTTAGCAGCATTTTGTTGTGTTAAAAAAGAAAAAAAAAAAAAAGAAGTCAAACACTCCTAATTCATGAATACTTGCTGACCTCTTTTTCTGTATGTCTGGTTTCTTTGTGGCATTTCTGTAGCAATAATCCAGCTCAATGTACTCTGACAGAGTAAACAAGAGAATTCATATGGTACCTATCTAGTAACAGCCATTTTTGACTGGGCCGAAGGTATAATTGCTGCAATCAGAGAAACCAAGTTAGGATATAATACAATGAATTATAGAATGTTTTGGGTTGGAGGGGACCTTAAAGATCGTTTAGTTCTAATCCCTCTTCCACGGACAGGGAAACCTTCTGCTAGATCACATTGATCAAAGCCCCTTCTAACCTGGCCTTGAACACTTACAGGGATGAGACAGAAAGCAAAAGCATCACAACAGGCTAGAGGACACAATTATAGAAGGAGAACTACAAAAATCATAGCAATTTCTGTATTTGCTTCATACTGTATGTTGACTCTCAATTCACTTCTCATTAACTTTCCACTTTGCATTTAATATAAAACTACTACTTTCTAGCAGCAGGTTTTGATGCAGGTTCAGATAAATTTTATAAGTTTCACAAAATTGAGATGAATCATAACATCTTAGCAATTATCTAGCAAACTCCTATAAAAAGTATTGTATAATATGTTGTTGTAGCTACTTTTATTTAAAGTTGATACATTAAAATGATAACACTACACTCAGATGTAAAATTTACCTAACTCTTTTGGGGATATAACAATTTTATAAAGAAAATATGATATAAAAAGTCCAGTCTGAGGGAATAAGAGCTGAATTATAAAGGAGTTTTTTGGCCTTTGATTGACCATGAAAAAAAGGCACCTCAATGTTTGCAGTTACCCACTACAACACAGAATGTGAAAATTGTGCAAACATCAATTAACTCCCAGGGACAAAATTCATGCACATATTTAATAAATCTGTTTCATTGGTAGATAAAAATTAATACCTGTTATTTCAATTGTTCTGTACTGAAATTTCTGGGAATTCATTAAGCATGAACCTTATTACTAAGCCATTTATGTCTTTAATGACGCTATGGAATTGTCTAGCATTCTGTTCATTTTTCTTCAAAAGAAATCTTTGCTGCACCTCAGCCAGTATTATCAGAATTAGTTTTACTATTAGAATTTAAATTGTATAGTTTAGAATGTGGCAATATATCATTAGCATCTTACCTAGCAATGTAATACATTTAGAAGAATAAATCCTTCCAAGCAATGTTAAGAAAGTATAATCGCCACTTAAATTTAATTTCAATTACCATTGTCTAATTATAATTAGTAGTAAAATATTTATTCAGTATATTATTATAAATTAAGGTATGAAATCCATTTTAAAGTCTGCTTTAAGTGTTTTGCATAAAAGTAACTTCCACGGAGGAATCATTGTTTGAGAAGAAACTAAAAAAAACCAAAGAACCCTCCCCAAACCAACTAAACAAACAAAACTGCAAAGCACTCTGTATCACACACAACATGATGCAATTTGTAGAAAAAATATTATTTCTTTTTTCCCCCAGCAAATTGTACATCACTAATATTCTTTTGTACAGAAAAGGTTCTGCCCTGCATCCTATCTACTCTGTGTTGTCTAACTGTCCCTGTAGATTTTTCTGTAGATTTTTGTAATTAATTTTACTTATTTGCGGATATAGTATGGCCCAGCTAAAACATAGATTGCACTTTGTCTGTTTATCCTAATGAAAATCTAATTTGCTTAATTTTTCAGTTTACATACCTAATACCTACATCCAGAACTTCACTGGGTATCTGTGGAAGTGTGGTGGGCTGCATGTGAACATCTTAAAAGATAGATCTTGCCAAGAAACTTTGCTGTATCTAACTGTGATAGGACAAATGAATGTCTGCAGTGTTAATTCCAACTAACCTTTCTTCAACTAACCTTTCTTCACACTTGCACCTTCTATTTTTCTTCAAAAACCCTGAACTACCTCATTATGTATTTTGTACTGTGGAATAAATAAGAACATTATTTAATTTCGCTGCAGATAGTATGCTCTTAGATTTTGAATAGTGACAATTATCTGGGACAAACATATTCCCAATCCTAATGTTGAACTAAGATTACATCAGTGTAATGCTCAAGATGTGTTTCCCTAACCCTAAAATAAATTACAATACTTCATGTTCCTTAGCCTAAACCTCAGTGCTTCAACAGAGAATTGTTTTGATATATACAAAAAAAAAGGTTTTAACTACAATCAAGTAGTTTAGGTTGTTCTAAAACTACAGTCTTTTCCGGAATTCGTACTGACAGACATATGTTACTTAAGCAAATATAACTCTAAACTCCTAAAGCATCCCTTTGAAATATTGGCTGAACAGCAAGGAAATGATAAAGAATGCTTTGGAAAAATGAAACTGCTTTTAATTTAATAATTGTTCATTATGAAATAAATAAATACTGTTCTAGTGTTTATAGCAGTCCATTAAGGGATCACTAATTTTATTACTTTAGTTCTCTCTAGCGATTAATGACTCAGATAGTTATGGCCAGAATATGAAATAATTGAACTGTTTTCTCTGCTCTAAATTAAGTCATTTTTACTACAAGAAGAAAGAAAATAATTCAAGCAATGCTGAATTAACCCTGCACATAAATACATTGTGAGGTTTTCTTCAATTTATTTAGATAAATATTTGTGGTTTAGAATCATCCTATGAAAATTAGTAGAAAGTACAATTACACCACACGTAGAGAACTAAGAAACCTCAAACCTTACATTACTTCCCCAATCAGAGGAACTTTCAGAGTTTTCAAACAGAAATGCACCTCCCCAAACCCCCTCACCCTTATGCCCATCAATAAGACTCCTACAAAGGAGAAAGAACAATAGAAGAAATCAATCCACAGCCTTAATAAACACAGGTACTAGAAAAGAGAACAAAAATAGATAAATTCCCCTTATCTGACATTATCTTGTTTGCCTCATGTCTTTAACGGCTAAGGAACTACAGACACACACAGAAAAAACCTTTCTTGTGTGATAATGAAAAAGTCTTTTGAATCAAGATTCAAGAAAGACTTTGTAAGTTACATGGGGGAGGTGATCACTCTGTAAGCATAATTCAAATTGTTTACTTCAGCAGAAAGAAGCAAACCTGTTAGGAAAATCCATGTATTAAAAATTAATTATTTTGTGGCCTCATGTTTAAAGAAGATTACTTTACATCATTATGTGGAAAATGGAAAGGTTAAATATTATAAGTAATTATCACTTCATCATCTAAGAAAACTAAACCAATGTCAAAGAGTTAACTCTACTTTTGAGAGAAAATTTGAAAGTATTTTAGTGAATAATCAAGAGCTTGTTTTGTAATACCTGACATCCAATTTGCTAAAATCAAATACCACTGAAGTGAAAACAGAATTCTTATCCAACATCCTTGATTTTAATTTTTTTGATTATAAGGAACAAGAATAACACTAGTGACTTCATATCCAGTAAAAGTGAGCATCAAGACCTGCATTTAGTCCTGGAATTGATTCAGCTTTCACAGTGGAAGTTAAGCTCTTCTACTGAACATATAATTAATTTACTTATGTGAAAGCACTCTGGATTCTCTCCTATATGCTGAATGAAGCAAAATCTTGCTTTGCATTAGTTGGGACGCTTAGATGACATCACTCCTAAATTGTATCTATGAAAGAAATAATTCAGTTACTTGACATTTATTTTTCTTCAATTGTTTGCATGTTTGAACTCTTATCCAGGTCTGTTGAGGTGTCACCCAAGCTGGCAACCAAGCACCTCACAGCTGCTCACCTCATTCGCCCACCAGCAGGGTCAGATCCTACATAAGATCCTAAGCAGCCAAAAGCATTTTTGGTTTTATTTTGGTTTGAATACTTTTCTTTGTCCATATTTTAGCTCAGTCAGTATTTGTTACACACCCTGATGTTAACTTTTTTAAGATACAGAATATTGCACTTTTCTTAAATGTGTGGACACCTAGCTGACTTCTAGAAATTTAACTTTTTAAGGATATTCATGCACAAATGTCAAAAAGTGCATGCCACTAATTTTTTGCTCACATCTAATTACACCTTTTGTATAGTCAGATTTTATTGTCGAGGTGCTAACTGACTATACTCTACATTTAGCTTTGTTACAAGTCGTCACTCTATCATCTGTATAATGATGTCCTTAGTAACACTGACACGTAATATACAGCAACTGCAAAAGTCCCATGGGTTAGCAATTATATTTTATAAGTTATGATCAGGAGGGAAACTGTACTTTTAACATCCTTCATTTCATTCTTTATTCTCTTCACCCCCTGTTACTTATCTAAATATGAAACTGCTTATGGTCTCAAACTATCAAAAATGCTCTCTTCTACTGTATCGACTACTTTGTCAATACAGAATCCATTTCCAGAAATGCTCTCTTGTACACTTTAAGCTTCAAAATTTGGGACATCCTAAAGCAGCTGGCTTAAAGAATGCACACTGAGTACATTCCAAATACTTTGAAAAATTTTATATAATTTGTGAAGTTGCCCACAAAGACACATTAAAAACAAACAAAAACCCAGTTATTACTTCAGAGAAGCAAAAAGGAAATCCTTACTCTCCATCAAAAGACATATGCATTAGGAAAATATCCAGTTAAAATAAAAAAGGAGGTAAATATGGATCTGAACAGAAAACTCAGCTTTCGAATTATTTAAAGAGTTAAGCTAGAAATGCAGGACCACCTCAGTTTTTCTCTTTACCATAGGGTTTTGGGTGGGTTGTTTGTTTGTTTGTTTAAATTTAATTTGTTGATGTTTAAGTTTTTTTGTTATATCCACAGTAAGCTCGTATTTCAGAAAGCTGGAAAAAGTCATCCAGGGAAAAGATGGTATGTCATGAAACTATTTGTTCTATCAAAATATTAAAATCACAATAAGCTTTTGTCAATATAGCTGCCTTCAATATGTTCAAATAATACTTTCTGCTCTTAACACGACTAACATAGCTATGACTACAAACATCTCTTGTGACTGCACACGTAATCATAATATTATATACATGAGGATAATACTCCATCTAATTGGAGATTTCATATGTTCTTCAACAAAACAGCAGAAAATGCTGATGTTTATGCAAGAAGGGCTGTAATATTTCTGAGACACGCATTGCTCCCTGAAGAAAAGATACATTTCAGAATAATTTCTCTGATCCCAATAAATGACTTCAGCAGTAAAACCCAGGCACCTGCAGAATAATTCCTTTCTCGTCACATCTCATCAGTATACCTGTGTACTCTCAAGGGATCTCATTTTTTTCTTGTTTTCAAATGCTCTAAGTCAATAGAAGACTAAAATAAAATTTTGTGGAGGAATCATGAAATGTAGGTGTTACTTTTATCTAGAAATACAAAATGCATTTGATTTGGCCTTATGACTGAGCCTCAAAAAAATTCGAAGCCAAATATATTAATATATTTTAATGATTCATATAAATTTCTTACATGATATAAAGTAGATTTTGCACTCACATACTATTTCTCATAATTTATATTTTTTTAATATCTGGAATATATTTCAATGCCTTACTAATGCAGATTTCTTTGTAGCTTAAAAATTCTATTTTATTGCTTTTGTCTTGCCGGATTGGAGCAAAAAATTAACTATTCAATGTCTAAATAAAGACTATTTTCCATTACTTACTGATGGTGTTATGTTCCTGGCTAAATGTTTACATACAAAAGTATTAAAATTAATTAAGGAATATGCTGACAGTTGGTGCTACACAGAAAATAGCTGAAAACATTTCCTGAAGAGCTTAATTTTATGTGCTATTCCGTAAGTTCTAATGTTTAACGAATCTGGGGTAAATCTATATCTAATCGGGCAATATGGCAGTTTTCCCACGGATTATATGTTCCCAAAACAGAATGAGAGAGACTAAAGAATTCCTCATGTTAAGCAAAGCTGCAGTATGATTCACTTATATTTGACACTAAAGAAGCCTACAGGCTACACCAGAGGTCATCTTCATAAGATCAGCCAGTCATAAAAGGACTTTCTTAAATAATTTCTTCCCTTGAAAGGTCATCGAAGACTTGCAGAATAAGTTAACTTAATCGGCCTCTGTCAATGTGCGTGGTGCTGTGTTACTATGTAGCATGTGTACAGAGTTAAGTAATTACGAGTACTATTAAAAGAGGACACAAAGGTGACAAGGCACTCGACAAAGCAAGCCAGAAGTAAAAGTCAGTAAGATGCTGGGGTTTAACACCAAATTCAAGTTATGTTCAGGGTGTCAACACTGAATTATATACAAAAGTTTGGATTGGAAGGGACCTTAAGGGTCATCCACGTCCAATCCCCTGGCCACAGACAGAAACACATCCTGCTAGACCCAGGTGCTCTAAGCCCCATCCAGCTTGGCCTTGAATACTTCCAAGGATGTGGCATCCACAATTTCTCTGGATAACCTATTCCAGTACCTCACCACCCTCACAGGAAAGCACTTCTTCCTAATAGCTAATGAAAACCTGCTCTCAATTTAAAGCCTTTTCCCTAGTCCTATCCCTACATGCTATTGTAAAAAGTCACTCTTCACCTTTCTTGCAGGACCCCTTCAGGTACTGAAAGGCTGCAATAAGGTGTACTTGAAGCCTTCTTTTCTCCAGTCTGAACAGTCCTAACTCTCTCAGCCTGTCTCCACAGGAGAGCTCATTGGAGCAGTTCTTGCTTCTACACCTTAGGTGCTCCGTAGGGAAAGCCCTTTTTGAAGGGAAGTCCAGAGTAGAATCTCACTTAATGGTCTAGCAGCCTCAGAAGCAAGAAAGAGTTTTACTAATGTCTCTGCCTTTCCATTGCTTTTCATAGGTACAAACTATTCCATAGATTTGTAGAGCAGAAGGGTATTAACTGTTTATACTCAAATGTCTAGAGCACTCACCTTCATTGTGAAAGATTTGGTTTCCAGTCTGTTTCCCTGAATATTTAATGATCTAAATAGAGGTGGGTCTGAGAACAGTATGGTGATCATGTTGGGTCAGGGGCAGGGTAACCTCAGTTCTAATGCAGAAAGCACAGTGAAATTGCACTTATCTTGATGGCCAGCCCAAATGAAAGTGATGGAAGACAAATTCAACAATTAGAACAAGGATATATGCTCTCTAGCAGTAATTATGAGACTGGACCAAAAATTAAACTTAAATCAAAAGAAACACACACACAACCCCCAAATATCGTGAGATTCATGATAAAATCTGGAGAGCTGGTAAGGCTGGTTGTAGTACCTGTGAAAGGTTAGTAGCACATACACTTACAGGTAAATTACAGAAACTTGCAGACACACTACAGACATACAATATTTGCATATAAAACAGATGGCATGCACTGCTGCAGGCACACTACAGGTGGTAGGTATTACAGCTATAGTTAATGCTTATCATGTTAATAATAAATTGAACTATTTCTAATTAAATATTCTAATAAATTAAAGTTCCTAACCGTGGAGAAAAATAAGCTACCCCATTAGATGGCTACTGAATTTCTTGCTTACTGCCAAGTATCTGTGGCTTTCCACAGGTGAGATATATGAAGAATTTATCGCTCAGTATTTTTAATGTTCCAAAATATTATCCATTTTTAACTGTAATTGCTTGATTTTCCTGTGTTATCTTTGTCCAAATAAGGCAAAATTTTGTGAAATATAGGTATAGAAAGCCATTTGCAAAAATTGTGTTTACCAAATATTATAACATATGTTTCAGATTAATCAGAATTTATCACTTGACTCAAGTGTTTTTTATTAATTTAAAATTGAAAAATAATGAGAACTGTCTAATAGAACTCACTTTAGTGTACAAAGACGTAAAAAACAATGATTGATTTCATAAGATACCTTGAACATTTATCTTTCCGCAAAACTTTTTCTGGGAAAGACAGTGATTTGACTGAGCTAGTTTAAGGGGTAACACAGAAAACATGCATTAACACTACCATTGCTGTAGATAGCCTGCAGGTAAACTGAGGTCTTCCATTCCCAGTTTCATTTGATATCTTTAACTCTCAACGCCGTGGGTAGGATTTTCCAACACTAAGTTCTAGCATTGAAATTATCAAGGCTATAGTAGTGTTTAGTGTTGCAAATCTCAATCTTGTCAACGTAGTATGCTTCTGTGGCAGTTCTATATCCAATATTATAAGAAATCAAGATTTTGATTATTTGCCTCAGAATTTGTACTGTCTTTTCATAAAACAAAATGGCTTTGGCTGAGCAAATAAAGTATGGAGAGCAAATATCAAAACAAGTGAGAAATACTTTAGTTTGTTTTTATCTTTTGTATCTTCAAGCCTAGATTTGTCCAATACTGAATGTTAATGGAACATGAATATTAGAAAAGGGATGGAATATGACAGTGCATATGGAAAATATTAGGTTTCCTTTTCTATCTGAACTTTGTTTCAACTTAATTCTGACTAGTGTTTTAAAGAGTTAGAGCTGAACAGTTAGAAAAGTGACAGTCTTTATATATTGAGTGTCAGAAGTAATCTGTTATATAGTTCAAAACATTTCACTGCTGTTTATGCTTTTATTTTAATTGTACAGGGGTGTGCACAGAATTTGATTTATGAGTCAGGGGCTTTTAATTAAATGCTTCAATTAACAATTCTTCAATTTTGTCTATAGGAACCTCTTTTAAAATGTCTAACATCTTTAAAGAGATTTGATTCTCAAACCGTTTGGTGACTTGCAACTTTATAATTTTATTCATATAAAATAAAGTTATATTAAACAGTTTCTGATTTTAAGGGCTTTCAATTTAGGGGCAGCCCATTTTTGCTAATTTGGGAGCTCAGCTTGATTTCACAGCTTAATTCTCAGAACCCCTCCTAACTCAATTAGTATTTGGGAATGCCTAAGAGTCCTGTAAACCTACCAAGAAAGTCTTAAACAGGTTAAAAGAGAAGAAAAAAAAACCCAAAAGCAAACAAATAAATGAAAAAAAAAAAAAACAAACAACAAAACACAAAATACCAAAACCGAACAAAAGAAAAATTTTAAAAGGGGAAAAGTATCATTCCAAAACCTCATCAGTAATTGAAAATGTGAAAATTAGAGGCTTCTTTTAAATCTCTGTGCTGCAGTATAATAGATTCTATAGGGTGAGTGGTAAATCATAAAAAATATGTTCCAGTAATGTATTGTACCTTGTTCTTTGAGAAAGTACATATGATAGTTCTTTAAAATCAACATGTAATCTTTAATGCAAAAATCAACACAATAGGGAGCTATGTGGCCTTTGGGTAACACACAGATCTCTGCCCTTCATATTTCTAAATAAAAAACTAGAAAGGATGCATCAAATTCTTCACAAAATTTTTAAAACTTACTAGATTTTGGGGCAATATCTGTATGACAAAGAAGCAATAATTAAAAGTAGCTTTGCAGACAATAAAAACACTATTTGGAAAAATCTTATCAAATTTGTCTAAGATAAGACTGAGGGGTGACCTCATCACAAAATTCAGCTTCTTCAAGGAGGCCACAGGTAGAGGAGAAGATGATACTGATCTCTCACTAGTGACCAGCATCAGTACACGAGGAAATGCAATTAAGCTGCATGAGGGGAAATTCAGATCAGTAAAAGGTTCTTCACACAGAGCAGTTGGGCACTGGAACAGGCTGCCCAGAGAAGGCGTCATAGCACCAAGCCTGCCAGAGCTCACAGAAGCATCTGGACAACTCTTAGTCACATGATTTTTTGTTAGGGAGTAGAACCCGATGGCACTTATGTGTACCTTCCAACCCAAGATATTTTACGGCAGACTATGACTACCTTGGCCCTTTTACATTCTCTGTCTTTTGTCTAATTCACAGACTTCAGAAAAGAGCTATTTGAAAAAAAATATTATCTGTTTCCCTATGAAATAGGAACTTATGGAATGTTATTACTTTTCTGTTTTATGGAGAATCTCTATTATTAAGCATATAAATCTTTATATATTTACAACTTTAGCATGACTGCTTAAACCTACCTTATTATATAACATTTACATTGCTTGTAAAGAAAAACAAAACCAAACAAAAATAATTGTGTGCCAGAGCATATTCACAATATGTATTGGTTTTTTTGACTTTCATCGTCTCAGCAATATTTGGTATGTGTTGCAGGTCTCAAAAGCTTCCTCAGCACTGAAAACAGCTATGATTATTTTAAATCATGATAAGAAGGAACAGTTTCATTACATTAGCAGTATAGCACAACTCTGTAATGCTGTACGTCTGCAGACAAATGCAACTACGCTGTATTTGATAAATAAAGTCCCATTAATTGGTTTCAGGATCTTATTCTGGCTAAAGCATATCCAGTAACACTTTTAGATATGAAATTGCATATTTCAAAATGTCAATTTTGTTACAGTTCCACATAGAGTGCATACTGATTACTGCTACTTTATAAATATAGGTGGCCTAATAAAATCAAAATTGTCACATGAGACTACTGCAGGCTGTGAATTTTGTCAAACTGCAATAAAAATAAATAAATAAGAGGATAAACATATAGCATAAAAATTACTAACCTATTACTTTTTCTGTATGAAGAATGAAAAAGATATTTTCTAAATATGTGGAAGATTTCAGTAGCTGTGTGACTGCGTTCTATCACACCTTTTTACTCTCAAGTCTAGAAATAAAATTAGATTTATCTTTAGCGATATCTATGGGGTTAGATTTTTCTGAAAATAGTTGAGATCTCAGTCTTGCCTTTCTCTGTATCCACTGATGCATATCTTGGAAAGACTTCTAGTATTATTAATTATGCAATCTAGATTAAAAATGAAACAAAAAAAATCTAGGTAAAACTTCTTCACTATTAATTTGTAAGAGGACTGTGTATAAAAATAAAAGCTCTTTCTTCTCAAAAACCTCAGTACTTTTTTCACACCACTACCATTTCCTTATGAAAGTAAACCAGTCTTGTATTATTTTGAAATGCCTGGAACATACAACTTATTCTAAATTTTTATTTAATAACCTTTATCCCAATTCTACGGTAACGGCTACTGAAAAAAAAAAGGGAAAAGAATAGTATCAGCAATATTTTGCATCCTTAAAAATGACCAGTCAACTATTTTATTTCCATCTGGCCTTGCTACACTGTTCACATACTGGGGGCATCTACAATATTCAGGTTCACAGTGACTCACAGTACTGCCTACCCTTCAATGCTCACCATTTTACTGAAGCTAAGGTTAAACTACACCCAAAACATATTGACACTTGCTCATAAAAACATTCTCATATTTATGTGTAGTTTTATTAAATTGATTCTCTAATTATGAGCTTCTAGCACTAATGCACCAGAATGGACAAAATATAAAATATAGCATGCATAGCTAAGTTCTAGGCTTTATTTGTCACCTTTCATAATACAGAGACTAGAAGCCCAAGACTGTTTTATTCTATAATGGCTATTCCCTTCCAGATTCACACTACTATGACTTTGTTGCTTTTATGATCTGGTCAGAAGCAGGCATATAATATCCTACAGTTAGATAAAATGGTGACACACCCATTTTTAATCTTGCAAAAATATCTCAGAGTTTATCCTTTCTTCCTTTATTTATTCCACTTATCTTTATTCAGGTAATTTGTTACAAAAGAAGAAAAGGCTCCATCATTTAAGTTACTGCTGACAATTCATTAAGCCAATTCATTAATCTAGCTCTTATTCACATCCGCACAGTTGAGTGAAATTTCTTGCATAGATGGATTTTAATACACTTATTGTTCATACGAATACTTTTACTTCTTTTACCTGCTGCAACAGTGTACTTGAAGGGTGGGGTAGGCAGATGCAGAGTCAACTCTTGGTATGTGACTGTCAGCTGTTCTCTTTTCTAACGAAGAACTACAGATCACAGCTAATAGAATATACAAAATATCTTGATCTAAATGAGAAGCAAAATATCAAGGAAGCTAAATGGGAAGATAGCATTAAATGCTCCATCATTGCCTGATTCTTTCAGGAAGGAGAGTGACTAAGCTCCTAGTCACTTTTTTATTCAGAGTGAGTATACTCATTGAGTTACCATGTGCTGCTCAAAGGCAAAACATAGGGGTTTCTTAACATTTCAGTGTCCTTTGATTTGACATCACTGTGTTAATCTGTGATCAGTGCTGCTGTCAAATGCATGCAGTATTAAAAACTAAGAAAGCAAAGTAAATTGGACCCTCTGGTGTTCACCTCAATCTATTACTGGACAAGGAATGTGGTGATGAGGTTAGTCTACTGAAACACAGACATTTGTTGTTTGTTGCAACTGTAGGGAGTTATTGTCTGCCAACATTTAAAATAAACTCTTAACTCTGCATTAGGAAGAACTATTTTAGCATTAAATGAATATTGGTTAGATTTTGCTTCTGGTTTTGATATGCTTTTAAGTGATATATTTATTGAGAAAATAAAAACATTAGGCAGCAGACAGACACATGCAGTGTACACTTGACAATGCAGTCAAAATAAAAACTCTAGTTTTTTCTGCTTTTTATTCAATTCACTAATCTGTGTTCAGAAGCCTATCTAAAAAAGTAGATGCAGTTTCCTTAAACTTTGGAAAAAAATCTCAAAAGCAACATCCATGCTCCATTTTCTTAGATACAGAGGGATTATGATTTTTCATTATAAAAACTATTCTTAGTTAAAATATTTTAAGCAAAATGTCAGTTGATGAGATTAGATCTATTTATTTTAAATCAGCTAGATAGTAATAATCCCTTATAAGAAAACTTTGGGGGAAAAATTATAGGAATTAGGAAACAACTAGTCACATGGACAGAAAATTGAAAAACAAGATTCAGCATGAGAATGTAAAAGAAAGGAAAAATACTCAGAAAAGAATATTATGTAGAAAGAAAAATACTGCAAAATATATAATACTAGAAGAAATATATGCCATGAAACAAAATCCCAGTGTGATTTGCAGCTCAATATATATAAAGTCATCACATTGTAAAAGAAAGAATCACTTAATTCTCTATATGACTAATAAATTACACACAAAACCTGCAGTTATTTTTGTGCACTAAAATGGCTGGAATAATAACAGCAAAATGTCACTTCATATATTACTGTATGTTTTATAGACATGGCTTAAAAATATTGAATTTGTTCAAGCAAATTAGCCAGTCATCCAAGTAAGCTGATATTCATATGATGTTAAAATCACGGAGAGTTTTATTGACTAAATATTTAATCAAAATCCAGGTAAAGAAACCTACAGAAATAAAACTCATAGAATTCTGGGTCACACCACTATCAAAACAAATACAGCCAACGTTTTTACACACCGCCATACAAAAGAATAAATCATAACTAATGAGAACTCTACAATGACACAAAACACATTCAGGCAGTTCTGTTTCCAGGTATGCTGGTCCTATGAGCTAAATACCAGTTAGGAAATACTACCAGTTGGGAAATGTCATGCTTTTTCCTTCAACATATCTTTTTGTCTACCTTTGCTTAAAAGGAATTCAATCCTCACACTACAGCACTGCTCTGCAATTGGTAGCAAAGCTCTTTAAGTCCCAGCAGCAGCAGTTTAAAGAATGCTCTTGTGCAAAGTGAGATTCACACACAGATATACCCAAAGTCCAGAACTGTGAGAACAAAAACTGTTTTGGTCTTTTGAGGCAGTTAGTGTTTTAGCCTGAAAGTTTTAAAGCACACCTGCAGGCACACTCAGAACTAGAACTACACTGGTTTTGACAGGGCTAGGTATGTATGAGCTAAGTGTCTAGGTGCACCTTATCAGTTTCTGGAAATCAAGAGTTGCTCTGCCTACAAGAAGGAGGGAAGCTATGGGCGAGAAAGATTCAGTTCTTAGTCAGAGAGTTAGAAACACCATGTCTTCATTCTCCAACGGTGACACCCAGACACCACGTCTAGCCCACTTCTAGAATCTTTGTCTCTTGCTAAAGTTTGGACATTGTTTATAGGAGGTCAAGCTGCTTGGGCAAAAGAAAGAGTAAATACACAGAACATGGTCCCATATGAGTCATTAAAACATCTGATTATATCATAGAGGCAAGAATGGAAGTGAAAGGGGATCTTGCTCCATGTATCTTAGTATTTTATCCAACAAAAGAAGGATACACAAATAAAAATAGCCATGGGAACAGGAATCATAATCTGAGATGTTCCCTTTCCACATGCAAGTACAAAGCTGCTCATAAATATTATTATTCTGGCATTTCATAATAACTTTAGCATGAAGAAAGAACTTGGCAAACTCAGCGAGCTAGACTTAGATGTCATTTATCTGAAGGTTAATCCAAGCCCATCTACTGCTTCAAAACAATTTATAGTAGTAAATTAAATAAGCTTAATAACTAACATAATAAGATCAAATTCAATGCCCTAGTTTTTTTCTTTATACTAGTAATATCTTGAGGAGTAGCACTTTAAATGCATTTTATCAGGGAAGAGTCTGGTATATTAGCGAATCAGAGGAGAAATTATGTCACCAACTCAGATAAAGACCAAATAAATTTTTCATCTCTGTTTGTCATGCACGGTGTAAATTCTGAATGTACATCTCAAGGTGCTGCAGAAACATTAGGAGGTGCTGAGGTATTATGGCTAGTTTACCCAAACTTAAGTGTACACAGTTTAAAAATAATCTGTAAAAAATTATTATTTTTTTACACCCCCAAAGGATGAGGACAAAACAGCTCAGTTGTGAAAGAGGATTAGTAAATTATTCTGTTTCCTCTATCTACTTAACCACACTGGGTGGTCTGCCCCCAAAATCTGTCTGCTAGCTATCCAGCTGGCAAGTACAAACCACTGTCTGTTGAAATTACAGCACAGCTGTAGGAATGCCATGAAGGATTTTTTTCCGGCACATATCACATCCAAGTTTCTTAACCTACACTGAGCGAGAAGGAAACTGCATTAGACAAATGAAAGACATAATATGAGTTAATGTTTCACATACTTGTGGCTATTTACTAACATTTTTTTTTCCCAAATCAAGAAAATGGCAGTGAAATAACATAACAAATACAAAAGTCAGAGAGCTGTTCTGATGATTATGCTTGTACTTTAGCTGTAGAGGAACTTGTAACAGTGCCTGAAAGTAAAAATTCCTTCATATTTAACTTTCACAAAAGTCTCAGTAATTGCACTGAAGACTAATATGGCCTGTTCATATACTCAGCTTAGTTTCATCCTTTGGGATTCCAGTGCACTGAGCTCCCCACAAGAGAAAAAAAGTTTTCAGAAAGGAATTGCAAGTCATATACAAGCAGAATACTTTACTGGTCTCCAGAAATCACCCAGCAGAGCTGAAAAAGTAAGTGCATGATGCTCATCCAGAACCGCCAAATCACTTGGGGAATGTCCATATTATGAAGATTTCTTGGGAACAGATGCAGGAAAAAGAGCAAGTAAAAAAAAAAATTTCCTCAGCTTACTCTTTTTTTCTGTTGCTGCCTATGAACTGAAGGCAGTCTTTCTTCTGTGATAAATAGTTTGAAAATGTTGGCCATAAAGCAACCAAAAAAAAAAAAGGTTTCTTAGATAACTCACATGGCATCATTTAGTAATATGGGCTAATCTTTCTTGAGTAAGTTATTGCTGGGATTTCCACATTTTTGTTACCTCCCTTTTCTTTTGAGAAAAAAAAGATTTGTAGACAACAGCAGGCAGCACAAATAAACTACAAAGCATGAAATCTGTTAATAATGACCACCAAAGGAATGTTGCTCTTCTGGCAGATAAAGCAGACGGCCAGATAATACAGTGTGATTAATAAAGAGAAACTCATAAGGACTGAGGTTTTGCTGGGTGCTAGAACAGCAATGGTTAGCAAGTGAATCCTATTTTCATTTGATTGGGGTCTTCTATGTTGATCTTTCTGATTGGTAGGTTTATTAATATTTTTAAATACCAAGAGTCGTAACCTATGATCTTCAGGGGCATGTTCTCTGTTTTGTTTGAAGTCAGCATGATATACTTCAGAGTTTAGCATTAATACTTATGCATTTTAAAATGCACTTTAGAGTGCATTCAACATTAGTAATTTCAGACCGTACATTGATTATTTGTTTAGCCAATTTCTACTACTTTAAAGGATAAGATCAGTTCCAATTCCATAACTCTATCTTATTAAAAAAAAAATCAGAAGGGTAATCTTCACATAGATATTAATTTAATGCAAAATTATATCTTTTAAGAGCAAACACATAAGTATTCTCTTTATATTACATATATTTCAGTTAGTAAAAATATACTCAGATCAGCTAGTACTTTCATTAACAACATATTCTTTAAAAAATAGCTTTAAGAGATTTATTTAACTAAAAAGGAACTATACTGCTAAGCCTGATGAGAAGCTGAATCTCTGTCATGTCCACAAGATACAAAATACGATGTTGAATTTGGAAATGACACTTTATATGCTACTATAGGAAAAAAATATATAATTAATTAACACGTAAAAATTTAGTTTTAGAAAAATTTTTCTAGGAAACTTAAATTAAAAGGAGAGATAAAAAATAAAAACAAAATAAGAATGGTGCAAGAAATATTATGATTTCTTGTGGTTTATGCCACATTCCATCAACCAAATTCCATCAACCAAAGATGACTGCTTTCCTTATCCATTTCATATTTTCTCTTCTCAGATGCAACTTTTATTCTTTATCCTTATTCCAAATATGACTTTCCTTTTTTCTTCTTTTTGTTAGAAAACTCAGTACACAAGGTGTTTCCTTCACACCTGAAAATATCAGCAAATAAAGACATGATTTATTCCATAGACTGTAAGTTCAGATAGGAAAAATATGTATCTATTTTGTAACCAAACCCTTCTGTGGGGCAGATTTTCCAACTGTTTATGATGGAACTCCTTTCATAAGGAGGATTTACTAGATGACATCTAAGATCCCTTCCAACCAAAACCATGCTATGAATATATAATAAGGAAATCCTTTCATAAGTTATGTAAAGAAAGCTAGTATTTTTCAGGAATTATAGTATTAATATATTAAAGGAAAGATAATAAAAGGAAAACTTCCATGATCCTCCTTATGAAAGTAAAGGCCTATCTACCAGTATTTAATTTTGTACTTTTGTAGTTTTGTCACAACAATAGAAGGTTGTTTTAACCATCTAAGTTACAAGATAATCTGAGGAAGCCATAAAGGACCATACACTGGGTTTTCTTATGGTAAAAATACAAAATCATAGAAGCGAAGATAAAAGACAAGACTGAGAAAGCAGAAATCAGCGTCCCATGCTAGACTCTCAGCTAGATGGTCAGAACCCTTGTTCTCTGGAAATTCTCTCTACTTCACCTCACCATTATTGAGAAGATATTACTGATCCAGCCCTGGGAAGAAAAACTACAATTTGCTTGTGATTCCAACAGTCAAAGATGGAGAATCTTATATCCCAATCCAGCAATTTTTAATCATTTTACCCAAGACAGTCACTTGCTAACACTTGGTGGTTTAGACACTCCCAGGGTTTGTGGGAATATGAATTTCAAGACTCTGCAAAAAATAAAAATACTTGAATCCCAGTTTGTCTGTACATCTAAAGTCTTTCATCACTGATCTATGTTAGCATAAGAGAAACCCACACAGATGGCTTGGAAGATCTTAGAGCAAGCTAAATGAATCAAGAGGGAAAAAAGGAAAGCAAAACACATATTCTGAGAATCTTTTGCAATTTTGAGATTTTGTCTAACACTAGAGCTTAAGGGTGTAGGAAGGCAGCAACAGTGTAATGACTTTGTATATATCCACCAATAAGAGTGTAAATGCTTGAAAGATTAGATTCAGCTGAGTTGTTTTGAGGCTATCAGTGACACCTAAATGATAGATGAGTACTTAAAGAAAGGAGATAAACAACTACACATCTTTGAAAAATCTTAGCAGTGGTTGGTAGATATAACTCTTTATCATAAAATAATTCTAGAAATGCCTGCTGGGTTAACAAAATAGCCTTCGAGCAAGAGATGTTCCTTGCTCTACAATTACAAATGTTCAGATGAGGCCTCTATCTCGTCTTTCACAAGAACATTTTACTTTTTATCCGTAAGCACAAAAATTTTGGCAGTTAATTTTCTTTCTCAACTTAATGATAAGAACTTATTTTGCATCTGCCACACCTAATTTCAAGCCTGTTAACTGCCAGCTCATCAAAAAGTCAAAACAAGGGATGGCTGAATTTTTATTATCATACTTACTCATGTTATACAAAAAGGGAAACACAGTGACTTTAACATGATAAAACTTGGGTCAACATTGTATGGTCCTGAAAGGCTTACCACTTCATGCATATGAGCTGAAAATGTTCATCCAGAAAATCATAGAATATCCTGAGTTGGAAGGAACCTGCAAAGACCATTGAGCCCAATATCTGGCCCAGCACAGGACAGTCCCAAGAGTCAACCCACATACCTCAGAGCATTGTCCAAACACCTTGGACAACATTTCAAAGTGACATCTGATATCTCTGGCTTGGAAAATGAGGAAATACTACAATATAACTAAAAAAGAAGTTACTCATGTTCCTTTTTTTTTCTGTAAAGAGGAAAAAGTGTTATACCAAAGGCTGCCTATGTCATGGTAACTAGCTTTCTATCTGTAGAATCTATCAATTTTTTTCTAGAACTATTAAATAGTAATATTTCATTTAATGGCCTCAACAGGAAAAATAGAATAACACAGAAATTATAAGAAATTTTTGTTTTATCTAATGCTTACTACATCAGATTCCAATAATTTATCATCACTACTACAGTCGTACTCATATATCTCCTTCATGTGAGAAGATGAAGTCTTACTAATAATATTAAAAAAATACCGGCAAAAAGACAAAAAAAAAAAAAAACCCAAAAAAAACCAGAAAAAGAAAAATATAACTGGACAAAATGACGCCAATAGATGCTGATATAATAAGGACATTTCAGAAAATGTCTTTCTGACCTTCCTGGTGAACCAACATGGACTATATTGAATGAGGATCAGGTCTGGCTAAACAAATAACCTGACTGCAATTTTCTGCAACCCGTTAGCTGGTATTAATGCAGTGAAGGCCATGAAAATTGAAACATGGTTCATTAATTTTGTGGGGGTTTTTGACAAGCAACTCTGATATCTGTGTTCTCTCTAATGACCAAGAATAATCTGCACTGCAGCAACCTGATGACGTGTTTCAGTGCACAGCCTATTGACCACCTGCTGCTTAATATGCCACAGAAAATACTTTAACAATCCACAAGAAGCTAGGAAAAGACAGGAAAGAAAAGCCTCTCATCCCAACTTCAATCCACATTACCGAAAAATCAGCAAGTTATTTGACTGAAGAAGTTAACGATGGTTTAGTCCAAGTACTTTTTCCCCTCCTGAACTTCAGAATGAAACCTTTACTTGCAAATAATAAACAACTAAGTTAATTAAAGTGTTATTACTAAAAACATATGTTAATTTGCTGGAGGAGATCTTAAGGTTACTGAGAACTGTGAGGCTTTTCACTGAAATGGACAAGTGGGAGGCCAAGAGGTGATGTTTATATATTGAAACAGAGGAAGTTCTGACTGCATGAAAGGAAAAAGAACATAACTGAAGATCTCAACATTGGAGCAAGTATTTCAGAGAGGTTCGGGTATCTGTCCTTAGAGATTTTCAAGATCCAGTTGAACACAGTCCAGACCTGGGCTCAGTCTGAATTCAGAGCTGATCACACTTTGAGTATGAAGATGGATTACACAAATGCTCTTCCATTTTGAACTGTTTCTATAAACAAGGGAATAACAATCAAAGACTTCTGAATAAAACCCATACTGGTTTTTAAATGTATAACCTATATATAAATGAATAACCTAGATTTTTTTTTTTTTAAGAAAAAAGGAAACATAAGTTAAATATGAACTATCTACCACCCATAAAAGGAATTAAATGATTATTTGATTCTCTATTACAAACAGAGAATATCCTACAGAGAATAATTCAGACATGAAAAGTTTTATATGATGATCAAGTTCTGGAATATCCAGAAACACTTATCTCAACTTAAGTTTTAAACAAAGACAATTCAGATGAAAAAAGTAAATTAGAAATGGGCAGGATGATTTTTAGATTGCTTATTTGCAATAATAAAGTAAGTATTTATATATTTTTATATATGTATATATATAATGCTTAATTTAAAAAAAAAACCATAACTCTAACAAAACTGTATAATTTAAATCTCACTGAACTGAATTTGTATCACTAGCAAATTTTTCACTCAATATTTCACTGTAGTTCTAATCCTGTTCTCAAATTCTGGGCTTCTATATGTCTTTTTCTATGCAACAAGTTAATGTTTGCCTGCAAAAAATTATTGCAAGAATGATTTTTTTCAGTTCCAAGGACAATTTAAAAAATTATAGAATGTAAATTTAACCCTGATTTCCCAGGCACCTCTGGCTCCAGGAACACATTGCATGAATTTTTAAATCTTACATATTGCTAAAATATTAAAAACATCTAAATGTAAATCAAAGATTTGTTATCATCCCTCCAACTTCTATGAGTTTCCTAAAAAGTCCATTTTTTACTATACTTGCCACCACTGCAAAGCTTTCTAATTTATTACTTACTAGTATGTTATATTTGAAACTAAGTATTCTGTGAAATGGAAAACTTTTATCAGATTTCCAGACGGAAACAGAAAAAAAACCCAACCAACCAACCAATCCTAAAGAACTGAAAACAACAACAAATTCCTTCACATGTGAATTATTATTTTCAAAATAGAAAAATAAGGTACTTTTACCATATAGTCTGAAAAAGTTAAAAGGATCTCACAAATGTTCCAAACATTGTCTTGCAAACCAGGCCATTTTCATATAACCTCTTTTATCACCCTTTTTAAAACATAATGCCATTCCTTGACTTACTTCATTAACAGGTGCTTTAAAATGATATGATTCTACCCTTTTTCTTTTCAAAAAATAATAATTTCAAAATTGCTTCTATACTAAAATATTTGATCACCATTTTTAAGAAGTCCTTGCTCACACATCATAATAAAGGGTGTCTATCATAATAAAGATATTCAAGACAGGTTTTTCATGGTATTGCATGATGGGAAGATAAGAGAAAAAAGGTTTAAGATAAAAGATGTTCCAATCTGAAAAACCTTTTTACAAGCAGTCTATTTCCATGAAACTCACAATTCTATTGTTCATCATCATTGGAATTCATATCATGCAATCAGGTTTATCATAATCATCATCAGATTCATAACAGGAAAATTAACAGGCGCATACATAAAAACAAGGAGATGCAAGGCAAGAATATGTCTTTGATTTGCTTCCATATACAAACAAAGAAGTAATTGAATCTATTTCTCCAGTTGAGATCAGGTTTAATGTTAATAAACCGAAACGGAAATTCAGACTATTTTTCTAGCTTCTGTAGAAAAATACACTGCTGAATGACATTTTCCAAGGTATTTATTGATGTTTATCTTGCATTTTCCTAGCATCTATCTTAAGTAAAATAAGTTTCCTCTGAATAATCCATGCTATTCTAATATATTACACTGATTCAATAAAGGTTACCAGAAAACACTATCTTGAAGTTCCTTTCCCTCCCTGGGCATCGACTAATATGCCTCTAACACTGGCTACACAGGAGAACATTTAAAATAGAACTTGAAAACTGCTTCCCAGAAAAAGGCTTTTCTGTCCACTTATTATTAGTTTGCATCACATTAAATTGAAAATCTTATTTTGAAGTTTTATGGCTACTACCAACTTGGTTTATAAATCTTAGAAGTTTCAACCTTGGGCAGCATTGCATTGATTTTTCACATTAGAACCAATGCTGAAAACCAAAAGCTCTGGAATATATCTTCAAATAAACTACCGGAGTTAGTTCGTTATGTTTTAAAGAAGATAATTTAAGACATATTTGAAGCATCATTAAAATAACTGTACTGTTTATACAGTGAAAGGGTATTCTAATTGCTATAATAATAAAGTTCCTGAATAAAGATTTGCAAAAGTTGGTATTAATACAGAAAGGCTTCCTCCTAACTGTTTTATAAAAACTTGTGGAGATAATATATTTTACTGAGCATAACTGTAAAATTAAAACAATCCCAAAATAAATTTTAGTGTCATCTGTGTAATAATCTGATAGATTAGAAGAAGCATTCGTAAATTCCGAAGTGTAATTTCCCCTCTTATTATGTTATGAGAGTTAACAAAATCTGAGAATTTTGTGTACAGCTAAAAAGTTTATGCCTAATCTTATTAATTGCAAACACTCCAAAGCAAGAATGATGTTTTGACAGCACCTTGGAAAACTCTTTTCCTTATTTTAAGCAGCAAGTAAATTGTAATTGTTGCAGATAAAAAGTGCCTGTCTCCATCACAAACTATAGGGTCCTTACATTACTATACACCTCTGTTAAAACAGTGAAATATTATGACACTGTTATATCTCTTTTAGGGAGTGCAGTTTAGGACTTCTTACTATACATTGTGCAAGGAATTGGAGAGTAAAGTTTCATCATGCTTTGGTGCATTAAATATAGTTCAGGAAAACAAAACTGGAAAAAAAAACATTGCATCTTGCTCTGACAATCTTGTCAGACAAAAATATGTGAGTGGAAGAAATGTAAAGCATGTGTATTTTAGATCACTGTATATTCATATAGCTTAAAAATTGTTCTCTAATACACCTTTGATGACTTGACAAAATATATATATGTGTATATTCACACATACAAAATAAGTCACATAAAAGTTAAGAAAGGATAAAATAGATGTGATAGAGGAATTTAGCAGTTTTGTATAATGATTCCTTCAATGGTGACATCTTCATGCTTCAAAATATGTGTTTGTGGGGTTGTTGGGATTATTTTTGATTTTTGGTGGTGGTTTTGTTTTTTCTTTGGTGGGGAGAAAAGTGAACCTAAATAATTGTTTGAAGTCACCCATGGAAACATTTCATCTTGTATGTTGTGTCTACATTTGCAAAGTTGGAAACAACAAAACTCAGTATCCTGATATCAGCTCAGTCACTGAAGGAATATTGCACACCACCAGTGATCAGTTCTAAAATTTTGAATAGTAAAGTTTAAAAAGAGAGTTGGAAGAAAGTCAAAAGAAATGCAGAGTATGATCAGTTACTCAACATGACATTATATACAAGCAGACTCGAGCATTCAGTGAAAAGTCAAATTTTCCATTCAGTACCCAAAATAAAAGCATTTGCTGAAGAAGTAATTAGGTAGAAAGATAAGACCTGCATATATTTTTCTGGAGAAAAGTAGATGCTAGATATATCATGTGCAAGTTTCCCAAAAGGCTTAATCCCTGTAAATGTGGTTGTATTTTTTTGATGCCAAGGGCAGCAAGACTTTGAACAATCTGCTGAGTAAGTGTGGGTCACCTAAGTTAGAGCTGCCTGAAGCCACATTGAAGTAATTTTCTTCTATGATAAAAATCTGAAAAATACAAACCAAAACAAGACACCAAACCAAAAACCAAACACATTCTCATCCCTTTTTTCCTATCTGACAGGTTTTGTAAAACTCTTAGAACAGAGGATACGGTAGTACAAGCAGCTTTGCACAAAAGAAAAATTCTACCCCAATTTCTTAGAAACTACAGGGTAAATAAGGAAAAAACCCAACAGCAGCATGTAACCTAGAAACACCATGCAATCAGTTAACCTTTCTATTAATCACTAGTTCAGAAAATCACATTAATAATGTAGAGCTCTTCAACAGTAAATAATAGGTCATTTGAGTAAATGGAGAACAAAGCATAGAAAAAAAAGTCTGTCTTTACTTCATCTTTACTTCAAAGGAAAATAAAAATTGGCTAAATTTACTAATGATATGAAATCTCTAATGACTTTTAGCCTCACAACAACAGTTTAGTCAACATCTGGCATGATATTCTACACTTGGAAGTCTTAGTCTTGACTGACTAGATTTAGGCATGAAGCCAAAAGAAGAGGTGAATCACACTGAATCTCACCCATCTGATATTGTTGCATCAGAAGTTGGGGGAAGTGAGAAGCTGTTTGTTTAAAGCCACCTAAAGGTCACTGAACTAAACTGAAATTTCATTGCTAGCACAGTCATATTTTGGTTAAAATTTAAGTAGTAGTAATTGTATGAGAACAAAGCATAGAGGAGTATTAAATAGCTAATGGAGTATGTTAAATGAGATGACACTTCAGTGAAGAGGTTTCTCCTAGAAACAGGGGAAATAATCTCTAGTAATAGAAAATGTTGGCATAAGTGTCATCTTCCTTTTATTTCATTTTTTTCCCATGAAAATTCTACTAACAGGACTACATGGAATTTATTCAAGTCTTTTTGAAAAAGCCCACAGCGAATACCCATAACAATACAGTCATTCAATGAGAACATATACATACGTTTGGACAATTGCTTGATGTAATTAAAATAGCAACTGCCTTAAAGGAGATCTAAACATTGCTAGTCATACGAAAACAAAAAAAAAACCCCATTCATTTTACTAGTATGGCTACAAGCTTTCCAACCTTTTTTAGGGCAATTTTTAACTTAGCCCATATGTCTCATCCATGTTTTTTCTTCTTGTAATGAAACCAACAGTCAAAACTAAAAAAAAAATTACAGAAGAGAAAGCCTTCTGCATATCCAAGTCTTTATTTTTCTTTCATAAAGGTCTCAGTTTGAGTATCTGACTAAATTAAAAATACAGCTACATAATCTTGTTTATGCTATGAGTAGACCTGAAAAGTTCAAGTTACAGGTGCAACAGTAGTAACTTAATAGTCTGTCTCGCCAACATAAGCAAAAACTTTCTATGTGAATAAAAACCATTTATGTTACAGTGCATCAGTAGTTGTCTTGTAATTTTCAGAATTCTTGCCTATTATACATTAAACATTTTTCAACAGAAACATGTCATGTGCTAAAAGTATCATTGAGAACAGAAATTTCTAAGACAAAAATCTAGTAAGCATGCAAAAAGAGAAAGCTGCACAAAAACAAATTAAGTTGATTTGGCCATCTCAAGAGCCCAAAAAAGACAAGTTTATACCTGAGAGTAATTTCTGTAAATAGAAAACAAGCTGCTAATATGAAATTATCTTGAAACATCACAACCATTTGGTACTTCAGAGCAATACTAGGATTTTCTTTTAATTATACTCATCATAATTTAATATAAGGAAGGCCTAACAGGTGTTCATAGCTTACTGTCCCCAAAAATTGGGTGTAGGTAACTAATTTGAATTCCACAGTGAGGAGTAGTTGCCCTGTGAAAGATACTGTAAGCAATTTGTGTATCACCCTGCTCATATCCTTACTACTGGGAGATAATACAGGGACCTGCAGCACTTTTGCTGTCATCTCCTCCATGTTGATAGTTCTATTCTTTAAATATCATAACCACCAGCGCAGTTGCCCTTCCATGAGCAGTTTCATATAAGCATTTTCTTTCAATGATATGATAAAAGTAAATTCACTAAACTTTTGCCATAAAAGAAAAAAAAAAGAGTTCATTTGATTTGGATTTTTAGCCAGGATGAATTTAAGGCACTGTTTTTCAAGCTCTGATAGTTGAATTTTCAATTTAAACAACATATGGACACATATGTTGAAGTATGACTTGAATTATACGTTTGCATATGTATATACACTGAGAACAATTTCAAAAGTCAGTATATACCAGGATTCATTGCCTTAAACTACTTCTGACACCAAAATGGGACTGCTTCTGGAAAATGTTGTCATCTAAAAGCTGAGAACTGCATATGCTGTTTCATCTGAATACAAAGATTTTAAACTCTTAGGTTGACTGGAAGGTTTCTCTTCCATTTTTTAAGTGTAATAAGTATTTTCATCCATTTTCATATTTAAAAAAAACCTTAATTTTCTACTCCAAGAGCCTAACTGACTAAAAGTGTTCAAATATGCTGTTTGAAGGGAAAAGTAAACCTTTTAACATATAAAACAACCTATAATTCTCTTCCTTTCTGTAACACATGGTAAAGGTGAGCTAAAATTTATAAAGTAAAAAAGAAGATTAAAAGGAGATTATGTAATACGAATGTATTTCACTTCCTACTTTGAAATAAGAGATGCTTTACAGAGATATCCACAAAGAATCAGGGAAAATCAAATTCTTTTCAATTTCAGATGTAATCAAAAATTTTTAACAATGGTTTTTCAACACCTAGAGAAATATTTCTGTACATTATCCATTGCATTGGAGCATAATCTCAGAAATTACTGTCTTTTATGAGCATTCCTTCAGTATGCCACAGAATCAAAATATTTAAATGTTTCATAGAATCGCCTGGGTTGGAAGAGGCCTTAAAAGGCATCTGGCTCCAGCACTTCTGACATGGGCAGGGACAACTTTCACTTGACCCAGGTTCCTAGAGTTCCATCCAACTTGGCTTTGCACCATTCCAGGGATGGGTCATCCTCAATTTCTCTGGGCAACCTGTTTTAGTGCCTCACCAACCTTGCAGAAAGGGGTGAGTTTTTTCTAATATTTAATCTAAACCTCCTCTCTTTCAGTTTGAAACCGTTGCCTTTTGTCCTGTTGCTTCATGCTCTTGTTTCTTCTGCAAGAAAACTCCTATGCCTTTAAAAGTGTTAGTATTCTGTCAGTCTTGGTCATCCAGAATGGGTTTTTAGTATGTATTTCTATGCATTTAGAAGGAGATACGAACTATGCTTTAAGAAAGATAAAATTCCAAGTTATCCTGACATTTATTTTTTATGAATACAACATACTGAGCTATTGAAGCTTTTCATTTCAGGAACTTCAAAAAAACCAATAATAATTTCATGCGGAATTTTTCAATTCTTTCAACACCCTTGTCAAATCTTGCATACTAAAATTATGAGCTTCTGAACATGCAGTTCAGAAATCAGGACTCCCACCACCTGTACAAAAAACCTACTTCACAGAATTAAATTTCTTTTGCATGTTATTTCCTCCAAGTTAATGAATTTTGTATTCCTTTTTGCATTATGTCACACCTTTAGGTGTAAAAAGATACTTCACCCAACCCTACTGCCTTCCATAAAAAAGAAAGGAAGTTTGAGGAAACTTCAAATAGAGTTTCTCTATCTCTTCTGTAAATAATCTAGTAATTATTCAGTAAATAATATATCATTATCATGATATAAAATTTGGTCTTGGCTACCATTCTCTTCCTATTATTTTAAAATAATCTATTTTTATAAAAAGAAAACCAAAAAACAACACCAAAACCCACCAAAGATGTACTTACCATGTAGACAAAACTCAATGCCATTGTCCACTTCACCTTAATATTGTAACCTTAAAAAATTGAGGCACTGAAGGTGTACCCAGAGTTTTATATTGGCTAGTTCTGGCAAGCTCACTTAGTTCATGTACAGTATTTTGGTTTTCTTTTTGGTTGATTATTTTGTTGTTGTTTTCTTTTTGTTTCTTTTGTTTGTTTTGTTTTCCCTAGTTAGTTATTTGTTTAGCGTTACCTTCATAAAACGCAAAACTCTGAGTTTAGAAGTCTACTCTTGATGATTATCTGGAAAGAAAAACATAAAAGTAGCTCTTGTTCCTGAGTTGCCTATTAACTCCCATGCCACTGGCCCAGTTTGTGCTCCTTCTTTTCAATCTATGTCTTTTTTTTCATTTGAGTATTTCCCACCCATACCAAGTTTTTTACAAGTACTGCTATTAATAACACCATCTTCAGAAAGACTTGGCAGAGTGTGGTACTTTGCCCCAATATATATCCTGATTATGACCATTATTTTGATAGAAACTTGTATGACTTCTAGAGGTCGTCTTATCCTCTCTGACTGAAATGAGAAATACCACTATTACTTCTCACTTTTTTCAGTAAGGGAGGAAACACAAAAGTGCAAGCCAGCAACATTATTATCCTACTAATAGATGCTAGAACCCTGCAGGGAGTTTCAGGTTAATTACTGATGACTCACTGGGACAGCTGTGGCTGATTACACTCAACATTGGATATAAACTAATAAGAACAATATTCTCCCACAAGCCCAGTGATCTAGGTATAGGTACTGAGGGAATGAATTAAGAAAGCCAGTGTTGAAACCAAGGGAAAACAACAGAAAAGAATGCTGATTTTACTTAGGTTGTATGGTTGAATCTGGATTCCTCACAGCATAGATTTTGTCTCAGCCCCACCTGTTATTGTTGATTCTGTGGTCAAGTGAATGTTCTAGCTGGAAAAACAACCCACCTTAAACTCATTTGTTCGAAGAAGCCAGGCGCCATTATTATCTTTCAGTAAAGTCATGTGCTTTCCCAAGTTAATAAACCCACTTAGTTCTGCTAATACTCTCTGTTAAATTGTTGGTTTTAGAAACTGGCAACCACAACACTACAGCTTTCCTTAAACCATTTGTAGAGCAGAGTAGGATCATTCAGTTAAGCCTGTAGTTACCTCAGCTACAAGCTAGTGATTGCTGTTTATCCAGTCGAGGTTAAAAAAAAAAAATCTAATTTGTTAATTTACTCAATATAAATACTTTTTCTACTGTGTACATTCTCTCTCTATAAATATATATCTAAATACACACACATATATTTACATGTTACACATGGACTCATCTGTGCTAACAACTCAGCTAGCAGACTGCACATGTAAGTCTTCATCAGCAGCCTTCTGAACCATTTTTCCGAGACTGAATTTTGATATTAGCTGGCAAAAGAAAAACGTAGGGGAAAAAAACCCCACACAAATGATGGCTTGATCTTGTACCTTATAGGTACAGGGAAAGAAAAGACATTACATCATTGGCTAGGTGATTGCAGATCCAGGAAGGCTTGAACAGCAAAACATTTTTTACTCAGAAATTTTGATTATCTCATAGACCAGGGATGCAAAATAACTAGACAAAAGGAAAAAAAAGGAATGAACTGGCTTATATTTTTCATCTTCAAACTTGTAATTTCTGTCTATCTTACAAGACAACTGTAGAAATTGGCTTTCCTTTTATGGCAATGGCTTTAAATTGGAACTCAACAAATTTACAACATTAAATATACAATAAGGTTGTTTATGAGAGAATGGGACTGCTGAGTGGGAGACCTCTTCCAGTCCCTACAGGCTCTATTTTATGAAAAAAATAAATCTCAAATATAATGTTTTTTAAAAAGGTATTTGCATCTAAAGCACTTTTTATTGTTGTAGTTTCCCTTAGTAAAGCTATAAAGCATGAAATAAATGTTTCCTGTCTCTTTTGAGAATGTTCTTATTCCAAGAAGATCTTTATGTATGCATTATATTGAAAATAAACACTAGGCATGTTAGAGTAAGGTTCATTGTTTGATGAGAAATTTACAATAATCTGAGCTTTAGAAATATGTTCTGAACCAGACATCCTTAACAAAGTGATCTGGAAACATATTGAAATAAAATAGAAGCCTAGAAAAACAATTTAGAGTTTATATCTGGTTTTCTTTCCTTTTTTTTCCTTTTATTTTTTCTCCTTACATCCAACATTCCATTGTGTTACATTAAATTTTTTGTAAAAATTTTTGTTATTTTTGTAATTAGAGTAGAATAGTTGTAGTCAGAAGGGATATACCTACAATTGTCATCTAGTTAACCAAAAGTTAAAGCCTGTTGCTAAGGACATTGTCCAAACACTTCTTAAACACTGACTGGCCTGGGCATTGACCACCTTTCTAGGAAGGCTAATCCAGTGTTTGACCACACCCTCAGTAAATAAATGCTTCCTAATGTCCAGCATAAGCCTCCCTTGGCATAGCTTTGAAACATTTCCATGCATCCTTGGCACTGGATCCCAGTGAGTGGAGCTCAGCATCCCTTTCTCCACCTCCCCTCCACAGGAAGCTGCAGAGACCAGTAAGTTCAGTTCTCAACCGCCTTTTCTCCTAAAAACAGACATCAGGGAATGATCCAACAAGGAAAAGAACCAGGTGATCCGCTGGATCTTATATGAAATGGTATCTTTTCATGGTAGAGTTAGTTAGGACAGGTAGGAAGGAAAAGCTATTATCTCTGTGATAGTTTTTGCTCTGGTTTTAATTTTCAGCTCTCCAAACCAACTGGGAAAAAACCTTAGAAATTATTTTTTATAGATGTCTCAATTTGATATTAGTGGTTTGCATGACATTTTACTATAAATCAGGAAACCACCATGCAGTGTATAAATATTTCTCCTGCAGCATATCCTGCTGTTTTATTTCTGTACTCCTGCAAGGCTAATAAGCTACATGATATATTATTATCATGAGGTGAGGGTAACACTCACAAGAGACCAAAGTATTTTGCCATTTATTATACTCAAAGCCAAATCATATCCTTCACTATTAGCATAATCAACTATTGACAGCAAAAATCTTTATAGAATAAGGAAAAACCCAAAGGATTTCCAAACCTACAAAGCTACCAGACGTAACTAGATAAAAAATAAACAAACACACACAAAAAAAAAAAAAATTGGTTTTCCAGAGAAGAAAGATGTATTACAAATTATTGGGATTCCCCTTTCTTTTTTTTTTTTTTTCATATAACATTAAAAAAGGAGAAAAATGTGAAAGTCATTATACAATGTAAAGTTAACTCAAATGATCATGCCATTTCTTAAAAAGGTAGTCCACATTATAAGTGAAATCCTATAAGAGAGAAAGAAAAAAATAAAAGATTGGAAAATCTTAAGTCCTCAAATGTCTACATATTCAAGCAAGCTATTAAAAAAATATGGTGCATGCTATTATTGCCTAAAATATGAAGGAGGAATAATTTTTTTCATACACAAAATTCAGTTCTGGAGACATGAAATATTTCAGTCAGCTTTGACTATAACAAAACTTCTGCTCTTTTTTTTTTCCAGGATAAAAATGTGAACACCCTTCCCCCCCAAAAACACCAACCCACCGCCCAAACCCCCCACCAAAAAAAAAAAAGAATTTTAGAATGTCAATATGTTCTGCAAATTCGGGTTTCTTGTAAGCAATTCTTTCTTTACATTTTTTTTTGTTTATTTTTTGTTTGGTTGGGTTTTTTGTTGTTTTGGTTTTTGCTCTTTAGGTTTTATTTTGGGGTTTATTAAATCTACAGAAGGATTAAACTACCACCTTTAGCATAAGAATATTTTGCAAGGTAGAATTGTATATATATAAACTGTAGAAAAGTTAGTGAGATTATGTCTTCATGAAAACAGTTATAATTCTGTCACCAGGGCTGTGATAATCACTTACATAAATAATTACATAATGATAGAGAGGTTTACATAAAAGATAGGTTGATGGTAAAGATACATTGGAAGAGAAGCATGTATGATCTTCTGGAAATAGAGGTCTATCTATCACTCAAGGAAAACAGACTAATTCAGGAGAATAGATGGAACACAAAAACATTGCAGTGTACAAGAAAAGTATTTATGTGCTTGAAATAATTAAAATCCATTTTCCTTTAAAAACTGCATTAAGGAAGCATTTAGTGCAATTTTTTTCTACTTTGGATTATGATTATTCTTAGATAGTGGAACATAACCTTTAAATGAATGTAAAAAAATAAAATGCTTGATTTATGACACTTTAAAATGTAGAAAGAAGTAAAGTATTATTCTAGCATAAATATAAAATGCCCTTTTCATTCTCTCCAGCTAAAGAATCTCATTTATTATAATTAATGCTGGAACGTTACTTTTCTCTAAGTCATTCTCACAGTAGTGGTTCTACTGTTGTCACATAATCACCTGCTACAAATTTTTTTACTTCTTATGAAAGACATAAAAAAATTAGGTGGTGCAGCTATGTTGGCTAATATGTTTCTGGAAGGTATGTAAAATACATAGTACCTTTGAACTTATTAGAAACCCAAACTGAAACCTAAGTCTGCTTTTCTTAAGCACAAAGAGACATCTTCACTAATACACATCTTCGTTAATACACACCTTCACTAACACACACCTTCACTAAAGGCACTGCTTTTTGCTTTGAACTCCAACATTATCTGTGAATAGTCTACCACTTTATCAGAAAGCTTAAAAAATATTTTTAAGGCATCTAGAGGGATAGTTTTATATTGTCTTAATTACAGTGTTAGCTATTGCTTCATGCATAACAAAAGGGTAACTATTCCTTAAGCCTTAAGCCTATTAAAACATTCAGCAAAAACACCTTCATTATACTGCTAGCAATAGTACTCCTACATACTGCACTAAAGGTAAGTTATTGTTCAACAGGTTGTTTTTTACCCAAGCACCTAAAATACAAACACTCTAAATTCTGGAAACTACTCCGTTGCATGAAAGTTCGGTCAAACTTTAGAGAGGAAAAGCTTTTGAGAAATGCTGCCGGAGTAGTGGAAGCTTTGGAAACTTCTTCCCCCTCACTCCAGATACTGGATGTACTTGTTAGCAATAAAGAACTCTTTGGTGGGGGGTGGAAAGAACAGCAAGGTTTGGAAATGGTCAAAGCAATTTTGCTGGAATTAAGCATTGCCAGTTTATTTTTAAAATCAACAGGATGTGCATGTAAAGCTTAGCTTATTTAATAAAGAGCTCTCAACTCTGAGGGAAAAATATTTATTTAGGAAAATTAATGGATTGGTCCATATCAAACCCCAATAGCTCATTTTTCTTCAGTTTTAATATTTTTTCCTTTGTTGACAAATTATGTGCTTGCAAATCACCATGAATATGAAGAGATTTTTCAGAAGATAATAGTCTGAGTAAAGGTTGAACTTAATCAAACCAAATAATAGGAAATGTGCATTAATCCGCAGCTTTCCCTTTAGGAAGCTCATTGATTTTACAAAGAACTTCCTTTTCATTTTATGAAATATATTTTACATCTGTTTAATAAAGAATTTTTTTTTCATTGTTTCATACTGGTTGTGGCAGAGCTGAAAGCAGAACCTAGGCTCTCCAGCTTGCAATGTCTATTCCCAATCATGCTGTGAAATGAATTCTTAAGTTGGATTTAAAGGTGGAAACAGCTTATTTCTTGCTGACATAGCATGATGAAACTGCTTCTCCTGCAAAAATTGCTATTTGGCTACCTGAGTTGCTGATTAATCACTGATATTTGAACATAGGTGTCATTTCATTTACTTATCCAACTTTTCATTTTTTATAACCCTATTATTTGGACCTATTATTTCAGAAGAGTTCCTGGTTTTATTCTCTCATTCAAAGGAAGGGTCTTTTCAAGAGAGTTCTGCTAAAGTGATAAAAATAATTCTCTCTAGTTACCTGTAACAATAAATGCAAAGATTTCAAAGGCTGTTCAAGTTTAGAGCTCTCATTAAAACTTTCATGAAACTTCTTACCTACTAGAAAACTGAGGAAAACCTAAATAAATAGCTCCCTACATGCTTTACTTAAAAATAATTTTATAAGTATCTCAGGGATCAGAAACTTGAAAGGCACAGACCTTCGTATATCTTGGCAGATGTTACGTCACAAAACATCACAACTCTCACTAAAGTCAGCAGCATTTAATATAATGCTAAAAGAGAAAAAAAAGCTCACACTATTTCTTAGCTGATTGTATACATAAGACTGAATTTAAAAACATAAGGAGTCTTTTTCAGTAGACATATGATATTTTATAGCAAAAAAATCTAGTTATAGTTGTCTTCATTAATCATTTCAACTACCTACATATTTTTCTCCTCTGCTTCCCAGGGGAGTGTCTTGTTGCACACATAGAAGTGCCAGATTGCCCAACTTTATTGTTTTTGCTAAAGTCACATCTCTGGAAGTTATGAGAAAGTCATACACAAAAATCCAGCCTTCAGGGGTCATGAATGAAGAACAGAAATATGGAAAATGTATATGAAAATATGTGAAGTTAATAAAACTATCAAAATTTTGAATATGTTTAAATATTGTTTTGAGGTCAATTTAATGTCTGTTTTTCTTAAGGGGACTTTCCATGAATTCTGACAGTAATATTCTATTATATATGAGAGCAGCTTGAGACTCGTAGGATTTAGACAATGTGCTCAAGCACAGAGCGAGTATTTGATCCAAAGTGTCTGTAATCCTATAAGCATAAAATATAACAGGTTTAGATATTTGCTACAATTCTACTCCCCTTCTGATAGCATTAGATACAATCCAGTTGTTTGCAACCCGTAAGTAATGGTTTGTGTGGTTGAACAGATACTACATGCAGTGTTTTCAGATACCTCAGTATAAAATGCTAGTTAAGCGAAGAGCATTTGCAAAATATAGGACCTCAAGGATGGAACTATATTTAGCTGTTTATAATGGCTGTAAATCCATTCTTTACACCGTTGTTATAGTAATATGAATGAAGTGTCAATCTATTTCCTTATAGTGGCATTTCAGAAATACTGTATGCTTAAATATTTGATCCCTTTTGTGGACTACAGTTCCAGTGAAAAAAACATTGTGCCATCATGCTGAAGAAATTTTAGTCCTGTGTGAGATATGAAAAGTCACGAATAATTTGGATTTAGACTGTCTAAGTGAGTTTAGTATTTAGTTGTTGTAAATAAACTATTCGTTTGGGATTCGATTGGAAAAAGGTGATGAAAGAGTCCCAGAGAGTCCTCGAGATGTTTTGAGATTTTGACACCAAATTATGAGGCATAACAGAGACTTTATATATTTGCTCTCCAAGAATATGTCAGTGAACATAACAAAAAAACCAACAAAAATTTGAAAAGGCACTTTTGATGGAATTTCTTCATGTTAAATTTCTCTTTCAAAACCTCTTTGGAAACTGTATTGTATACACTTATATGTAAGTATATGTGAATTTCTATAATTGGAAATGATGGGGTTATTTTTTTGAAGAGGTAATCACTGTGCAAGATGGTTTCAAGAAATATTTGTGAGAGAAAATAGTGAATCAATATGGTAAAATTTTGGAAAAAAAAACCCATTCATTTCTGTGGGAGATCAGAGTTGGTTGAAAATCTTGAGAGAAGAAAAAACAATTTATTTGTTTCATTCTGTTTTCCACCCTTTCTTGACAAAGAACAGCTAACGTTATTTTCAGCTAATAGAGTGCAAGCACTCCTGAGTTCCAATCATGTAAAGTACCATTACTTTCCAGGAGGCAACAGTAAGCATTTCACATTCTAGTATTACTAAAACACCTCTTTACATTCAGGTGATCTGAAATTGTTCATGTAAGAACATTTAAAATTAGATTAATATAAATGTTAAAAAATATAGAAACCAATTCTGCTTTGAAGCTTATGCCATGACTAGTGTCCTTCACTACAATTATGTGTAAAACTATTTTGTCCGTTGCTGAAATTCAGCCCTGTGTGGATTTCTTCTTTCCACATAAACCTAATGCTGATGGGAAGTGCCAGGATGTGAGTAGATAGAACACTCTGTCCATGCTACAAAGCCAGACAAAACAGTAGCACTTGGCAGCCATTACCATTCCAGGACTAATGAACTTTGTATCAGATCCTTTTTCCTTAGTTGTTCTTTGCTCTCCTCTTTCCTTAGCTGACAGTCTCAACAGGATGCTAGTTAATGGTTGTGGGGGCACAAGCATCTCTCCAGCAGGTAAGATTCTCAAAGTGCTAACTCATTCTATACAAGCCAGTTAACTGCCACCTGAGAGTAATGACTTTCTATCACTACTGAACTGAACTTCATTCAATTCTTTTACTATTTATTTTCACAGTAATAAACAAATTTGTCTTGTCAGTACAGTTGTTTGCTTAGGTCCTTCTGGAAAAGAACCTTCTAAAAGTCTGTTACATGTGACAGGAAATACAACAGTACTAGACAGAGAGAAGAGGTGGTAGAGAGAATATTTTAGTTTTATAAGTTCCTTGAGTTCCTCAATTAACATACCATGCTTGATAACATTTATCAAGAAACTTCAGGATAACATCTTTATGTTTTGGGAAAGTTTTTTCTCTTAAAGTTATTGGACTCTACCTGGTTAAAGCTTGCGGAATCTCTGGATTCCAGAACTTAGTTCAGAACCGCGCGGTACTGTTATCTGCGGCTCAGGCAGTGCCGCTAGCCAGGAGTGGGGTAAACGGAGGTGGGGGAGCGAAGCTCCCTGTGGATCGGCGGCACTCGAGAGACTGGACTGTGGAAGCAGAAAATGCAGGCAATTCGGCTGGTGTTCCAGGGAGGTTTATTGAGGTAGCAGGGTGAGTAGAGGAGGGACGGAAGGGAAACAGCAACCAAAAAGTGGGGTTTTGGGCTGTCCGTGGGGTTTTAAGGGAGGAGGAGAGGGGAGGAGGAAACTCGGGAGGACGAATGGGGGTTACAGGATTCGGGATTGACACTAAGGTAGTTGTATAGGGAATAAGGGGTGGGATATAGAGTTTTTAAAATAACTAATCATAAAACACTAGTCCAGGAGACAAAGGAGAACAATCTAGAACAATTCCAAATATAGAACGTGGGAGGAGAGAAGTGCAGGGCCAATGAGTGGCTGGCACAGGTACATATTCGTAACTGATGTTGCAAGGGTGGTTGAGAGTGTCTCTCATTGTCACCATAACCAAGAGGTTCTTTCATTCCCAGGACTCTATCTTAGGGTTGTCTCCAAACAGCAGGCCAGGGGCACTCAATTGTGCCAAGGCCACTGCAACAAAAGCTAAAGGCAATTGTTTTCTTTTGAAGAGAAAAGCAAGAGAAAAATATTCACTTATCTGAACCTTTGGGGGTATCTTGAGGTTTTTTGGTTTTTTTTTTCCCCACTGCTATTTTTGAGATTAGATCTGACTTTGTCTCAAGTTTCCATATCTATGCTCCTGGCAAGTGAGCTATGCCTCTAAACAACATCCTTTGTTAGGAACGGTGCACTGTGGCAGTGTAGAGTCTGTCCCCTGTATTGCTATTTATAAAATCTAACATGCATTCCTCTTTGACTCCCACAACTATTTTGTTTCATCATGCTCTGTGCGTGAATCAGCTTCTTATGCCAGTTATTTCCCAAAGTTTAATTCTGCAGATATGATGATTTCCAGTGTAGGAAGAAAAAATGGGTGGGAAAAATCAGTTCTGCTCATGCTCTTTGCACACTGCTGTTGAGTCCCTCATATTGAATAAAAAGGACACAGACATTTTGATGTAATTTAAATATGATTCTTCTTTTTTTATCATTCTTTCCCCTTCACCCTTGGTGCCATCCAGGTAGAGAACTATGGGCATAACATATTTTGGAATTGCTTCTAAAAACCCAAAGGATAACATGGTATCAAAATTATTAAATGCTGCTTTTCTTGCACCTTTTCTCAGACCTAATTTTTAAAGTCTGAGAGGGCTGGCTAGAGCATGCTAAGAGTAGAACCAAAATGCATGCTGTTTCTCTCCTCTGCCACTTCATTGTTCTTCTGTGCAACACCATGCTGGAAAGAGGGTTTCAGGAAGGATGTGAGTCATCCAGGCCGATTCCATGACTCTTGAGTCATGCTGTGCAGGTTCCTTGCATTTTGTCAAATGGATCAATCACCATTTTTTTAGTTCTCAAGGACCACTTAAATATTTTCCTATATGCTTTATATGTCATTATGAAATGTCTTTCCTCATGCTATTACAAGCTTTCAATAAGCATGAAAACTTTTTGTTCATATTATTAAGCAGGAGGCCTCATTTTAACTACCTTTGCCCACCCATTTTAACCAAATGTACTTTAACTGAATAATGAAACTGCATTAAATAAGTATATTAATCATGCTGTGGGGCATTGAATCAGACATCCTCAAACACAACTAAAATACTTAGATTTCTTCTATTTTAAAAATCAGCATATGTAATGATGTTACGCATGGTTACTCTTCTTTTGTCCACTTAACCCCCCTAGCCCTAGAAACCACTAGAAACTGAGAAAACAAACCAAGTTAACTTTTTTTTTAACTCTCCCACATACTTGAATAGTGGCTGTATATGAGACATATAGAAAAAGCACATTTACAGAGCTGTCAAATCTACTGACATATTACAATAATCCCTATATTATTATTGCAATAAATGGCAGATTATGAAAAGAATGGCATAAATTATGTAATTCAGTAGCAGGGAATTATGGCCATTGTTAATAGAATTAAATATTAATAAATTAAGGTTAATAATTGAGATGGTAATAAAATAACATATAAATGTATGTTTATCTCTCAAATACTTTTTCCTTTCTGACGAAATAGTGCAGATTGCCTAGTAAAAGAACAAGTTCCCCTGCAGGGATTTTAGGGTTGATTTGTTCCTTAGATATAGCAAAAAAACAGGTCAAGACAAGCGAGTTGGGAAAGCTCATATGGGCATGTTTGATTGCAAGAGAGAACACAACCATCAATATAAATTAAATATCAATACGGCTCTTCCTTCACTGCCTTTACATTTTACTTTTCCTAACATACAAACAGAAATTTACATTTATGTCTTAATTTCAGCTATTTTATGTGTTTAAAAAAGTATAGATTTGAATCATCCATCAAAACAATATTTTTTTTTATTTATTGAGAGATGTGTTTGCCATTTTTAAAAGTCATATAAGAATGGACAGCTCTTTTAAACATGAATGGCAAGTTATCTACAATAAAAGATTTGAAATTAATATTACTAGAAGTTATTACTCTAGTCTGGAGAAAAAAAACAAAACTAAAAATCACCTGTATAAAATACTTACTAAAATGCATTTTCTTACATAATAAGTGCTGACTTTTCTTTTGCTTTTATCTGTGGACAAAATTATATTGGAGCATAAAGTACCTTTTTTTTGTTGGTGGGGGTTTTGTTTTATTGTTGTTTCTTGCAGTAAACAAGTCAACAAGCCCTGAAACATTATTTTTAATTACTGTGCTAATGAATTGAAGAAATTTCTTAAAAATTTTAATGTGTGTCTTGTTCTAGCATATGCCATGATTGTTTTTCTACTTATTCAAGGCATTCAAGTTGGCATTCACATCAAATGCTGTGTTGCTGTTGAGGTAAAAAAAGGCACATATATGGGATGCTGTAGCAATATTCATAAATACTTAAAATGTCTGAATTAATATTACGCTTGCATTTAAATTCTCTTATCATCATAGAAATTGTTCCATTTCTCTGAAAATCAGTTCTAAAATATGAATATAAAATAGAATTTTCAGAATTACAGATGACACATATCATACTGGGACTTCTAATTCCTTTAAGTACCATTCTGTAGATTTTGGCATACTAACCTGACATTAACGTTTGTTAAAACACGTAAGAGATACACACACTTGCCTTCAATCTTTGGGGTTTAGACCTTTTGAAATAGTAACCGAATAAAGGACATTGTATATAACAGCAAAGTTTAGTGTGGGTACAAAGCAACATATTCTCATTTAAACAGTCCTATCTATTTTTTTCTAACAGGTTGGAAAGTTTATTTTTCCTTTGTCCAATCCAAGGCTAATGGGACACACAATCACCTTGAAAAACCTGATTAGGAGAAAGAGTCATTAATAGTTGCATGTAATAGAAACTGGACCAATTTGTATGTATTAATCCATAGAGATTACTAAATGCACATTTTGTGGCACAGGAAATCAGAATTCCCAACTGCTGATGTATAGATGGCTACTTGGGATACAAACCAATTTGTCTGCCTTGCTATACTTTTTGCTGAGCACCTTATTTTGGCCACCAGATGATTGGTCTGACCCTATACATTAGTTGGATTTCCCACATGTATGGGATATATGAATAGTTCTGAGGAAGCCTTCTGTGGAAGACTGGCACACAGGACTACAGCCAGGACCATGAACCTTTCCAGATTATCATTAGAAGAATTAAATTATGTAGCAACTAGGTAAGAACACTTGCTGTTATAACTCTGAATTTACACATCAGCAGAGTTTTTAAAAATTGCTTTCAAGAAACCTTTTTGAGTTGCTTAAATGAGATACAGGCTAAAAATATGTAAAATTGAAGTTTTGTATGCAAAAAGAAATGCAAGACTAATTCTTTTTATAATTTCTTCTATGTTTTGTCATAGTGAGCATTACATTTTTCAAATCTTTATTAAAAATTACATTATTTTAAAAAGAAGTAAACAAAAGTGACTTTACTTAGAAGTGAAGCTGCAACAACTTATGAAACTAGTAATAATTTAATAAGTCGGGGCCATACCTATCTGTGTTCTGGATGTGTACTCTATTTTTATTCAAAGTTTGCATATAACAAGAGTAGTTAACATATAAATTTTTGTTCATGACATAGATGGGCACATGTTGGTTTAACACTCTTGAGATTTGAATTTGTTTCTAGATTTTTAAAATCAGATCTTTGTGAAAGTTATGATTCCTTTAGGTTCAATTCTGTGGCCAATTAGACATGTTCTGGTTCCTTCCGTCCAAGTACACCATGTTGAAAATACATTCAGATTTTTTGCTCTGAATTAATAATTCATACTTGTTAATTTAAAAAATGGACTCAAGGAAATTATACAGTTTATTGTCTTAATTGTATCAGTTGGTTTTGGGTTTGTTTTATTTTTTGTGTATAGGAAAAGCTGCTGATTTTAAAACATCATACCCAAAGTATCAAAATTTGTGACAAAGACAAAAGTGGTAAGATTACGTGTTTTATAAAGATAGTATATAATAAGGTATCAACATTTTATGCAATGTATATTAAATAAAAAATAAACAGAAGAGTACTTGAGTACCAACAGTAGAGAAAAAATATTTTTTCACTGAAATTAAGATGAAATAACCCTGTAAAGGACTTGGTTTGGATCTTTATTATACTTCAGGATTTGAAGGAATAGAAAGATCTAATGTTGTCCAGGAAACTGAAGAATCTGTCATTAAATACAGCTAGCTGGGAAATACAGTATGCTGAAAAGAGTCCTTGGAACAGAGGAAAGATAAATTTCCGTTGAATCTTTGCATTAGTTTTTTCAGGAAAGAGCCTGTCTTGGATGCAAAGGTTGCTAAATATTCCATTCATAAACCAGATGTCTGTTCTTCCTTGAGTCTGTAAATTTTGGAATGCATTTTGCCTTCCATCTACATTCAGGACTGTGACAGTATCAAAGGGAGTTCTGCAATCTGCATCAGTGGGAGGCTGCCTGAGCTAGCAGCTGGCACGGAAGACTTGGACAAAAGCCTAACTTCACTAACTCAATTGCAAAACCTTCATCAAACTGGAAGTTGTTGTCCAAATTATTACTTTTTAAGGGGTATCTAAGGTTTTGGATCAATTCATGTCATCAATATGACAGTGGTCATACTGCTTTACTTTCTGATCATTTAGTTCTCCACCTGTCAGTTTAGTATGTTCGTTCATATCCACCTCAGCGAATCGATTTGAAATTCATAGATAAGCAGGTTACATAACTGCAACTGTCTAGATCTCATGAGTATTTGCAGTAAGAACTGACTCACTGTGATGTGTACATGTGTGCACACCCACATGCACATACAAACCCTTCCCTCACTGCTTCATCCTAACAGATATAACTGCAGGTATGGTTCTTTAAAAATCCAAAGTCTTCCTACATTTTCAAATTTTTGGTTAAAAACTGATAGGATGTAAATACGGAGTTCCTTTTTTAAAGCATAATAAAAAACCCCAGAGTTTTAGTAAATGGCATTTCAAGTTATCTGGTATCGATAGGCTGTTTTTAACAGTGGTGAACAGTTATTGCTATATATATTCTCTTTTTAAGAGCAGGATACTGAAATCAGGAGTGGAGGAAGAAATCCTATATTATGATTTTTTTTTAAAAAAGAGGCATATACTATTCACTATGCGGCATAAAAGGAGCTAGAAAAAATACAATGGGGAAGCAACATAGAGAACAGCAGAGACACACAGTTCTATTCAGAAAATCAGAAAAGTGCTGAATAATTTGTTTTGCTACCAATGTGTGGGGGTGGATTCCAATACAGAAATATGCATTCCTTCTTTGATTCCAGCAGATCCAAGCATATATTCTCTGAGCAGTTAAAATCCTGATCAAGCCGAAAACAATTCCCAGCAATACTTGGGATAATTCATGAATAGAACACAGAAGTTGTTGATATTATCTGGACAGTCAAGGAAAATAGAGAAGATATAAATAAATAATATTCTGGTGTCTTCAATGAGAGCTATTTCTGATCATAGTTGGCCTATATTTGAGGCTTTACTTTGCACTGTGCATTTGAAGTACAATGTAAACATAGAATAGTAGTTCATATAAAATAAACCTTAGTGCAATCACATCTAGCGACTACCTAAAATAATTTCAAATTTGAACAGTAAATTAATAATAAAGTAAATATGTATGAATAAAGATATATTAGCACTAGGAATTTAACACAAAATCTATTTCCCTCATTTTTATTACAAGTGTATATATGTAACACTTCAAAATACTCATAATTCTTAAAGAACTAAGGCACTATCTAGTTTTGAAATATAACATATTATTGTGCATATAAGTTATCAAACCTGTTCTTTGGTTGAAAACTCTCACAGACATATGGGGTAAGGCCATCTAAAGGAACACAGTAAAATATTAAAATTAAAACAATCAAGGAGAAAAGCAGCCAATGTTCTTCCCAGCCTGGTTCCCTGCCTTATATAAGACTACACCAGTGAATCAGGAATTCCTGCAGAGTTTGTCTTCTGTCTTACGAGCTGGGCTTTTTTTTTTCCTCTTATAAAATGTCTTTTCACAGACCTTATCAAAATGCTGTATTCTCAAAAAAGCCTGGTTCAAGACATAATCCATCCTTGAATATGTATGTGTTCCAAAACATTACCCATGTATGTTGCTAGTGTTACAGAATCCAAAATTCAGTGTATGTTTAATTATAGGCTAAGATTTATCAGAAAGGACAAGAGTTTTTTATGCATTTGTATTATATAATAATTTTTATATCACTTTCTTGTATTTTGGGTTCATGCATGCAGGGTGACATTTAAGAAAAAGTAGATGTAGTGGCCGTGACAGAATAAAAAACAAACAAACAAACAAACAGAAAGGGAACTGTTACTTTGTAATCACTACATTGAAAACCTTTACTGACTCAGCCTCTCAGATGGACTACTTACATCAGCATTTTCAGAGCACAATTTAAAAAAAAAATTCTCATGCAATTTTAGGACCTGAATTCAAGAGAACAGAACACTCGAAAAAAATGGGAACTGCAAAATTGCAGACATTCTCTGAAATAAGCCAACGAGTGTCTGTTTGCCATGTTTACAACGAGGACATTTAAGTCAAGAACATTAAGCTGTGTCATTGTGCTGCACCACAAAAAGCTAAAGGAAAATAGATTCTGTAAACACAGTTACTCAAAATTAATGGATTCTTTTCTTCACACTTTGGTCCAGAGAAAAGATCAAGAATCTATTTCACAAGTAAAAGTGAGAGAATGCTCTTATAGATAAAATTAATTACATTTATCATCAAAATTCCTTTTGCTTTTTCAAGTCGTCATTTCGTATATTATGAATCCCTTCCATGTATTCATGGTAGAACTTTGACACTTGCAGTCTAAATCTAAAATTGCCATTGAAAACAGAGCATATTTTCAGATTATATGAACCAAGGTAATGCACTTCTCTTCGCTGCCTTTTACTTCTTCATGTGTCAATCAGAGAGTAATTTATCCACTGATTTCTTTGTGGGAGTCAGGTAACAGACTCACAAAAATTCTGAGTTCCTTTTCAAGCTCTGCTCCTCACTTTATCTGTGACTTCAGACATGTCACTTAATCTTTCTTTACTCCATTTCCCCCTGTAAAAATGGAAGCTGTAAACTATTCCTTTATTTTCCCTTTTACAGAGATATCTGCTCTTCTCCAACCTATACATATTTGATACTGAAACATGGGCTAACTTATAATTCTGTGCTGCAGATCAAAGATATGTTCATGAAGAAGTACCTGAGCTAGCTTTAAGGCAGGTATCTCAGGTGTGGCAAACAGTCTAATTAGGACTGCATGGAAACAAATCTCCAGGGAAGATCATACAAGCCATAACCTACAGTGCTGCAGTTTCACCACTATAGGTACTCTAGCTAAATCAAACAAAAAATAAAACTGATTAGGCCACTACATGCATAAATAAATAGCAGGTATACAGAAATCAGAGGGTGGGGAGAAGGAATATAACGAAATATTTCTAAGAGAGCTGCAAGAAACATGAGAGAGACCTAACAGAATTAGGTGAATGGTAATGAAACAGAACAATAAAAGGCTCTGTTTAGAGATTGTATCTGTAATTAATAACATAGGACTTAGTATGAAAAAGCTGTCTTCTCCATTCCTCAAAATGTGAGAATACTTCTTCAGCTATCCCTGCCTTTGATAGAAGATATTGAAACAAGGAAGATTTATAACTCAGAGGAAAGGTAAATTATAAGGAAACAAAATAATCCATAGTATTTTAAAAGTAAAATGGAATGCTTCCATGCTGTTTCTCTTAATGGTAGAAAGGAACAGTCATTAAAATTATAAAATAAGAGTTTGAAAAAAAACAAACCCAAAACAATTTTGGTAGCCTTCAGGGTATTTCCCTGTTGAAAGACATCCTCCTGGCCAGTAACTTGGCTTGTGATAAATTAGTGGGGTTTTAGTACTACTATTATTATTATTAAGAAAATCACATGATGACTATTAACTGTTAGGGTCAGGAGGAGAGGCATTTCTGGAAGTTTCTCTCACAGGGCTTTTTTAAAAATTTTCTTTTGAGAAGTGGTATTAGGCACAGTCAGAACCAGAAAGCTATGACTAAAAACCAGGAAACTAATTTACCATGGTAATGTCTTTACCCTTGATATACAAATATGAATGTAATGAAAATGTTCTTCAGAAAATTATTGTGCAATTTAGAGTACCATTCTAACGGCAAAATCCGAGAAGGCCGCACATATGAGCAGAATTTCCTTATAAGGAAGGCTCCAAGGGCAGGGGATAAATTAACTCAGAAGTTACTTTTGGTTCTGCAGATTTTACTAATTAACAAGATCTTTGCATACTGAATTTTCACAGTCAATCTGCTAACATTTCTTTTTTCTTTCTTTTTTTTTTTTTTTTATTCATGCATCTGACACCACAGCTAATCATCAGAATAAAACTTCAATCTCCATCTGACAGTCATGTGGGCTGGTAGGCAATGTACAGCATATTCTAAGAAAATCAACCCCCTTACCCTTTTTATCCCAAATTTCCAGTATTTTATTCTCAATTGAGAGAATGTAAAGAAGCTCTTAACAGCAAACAGAAAGCTGAATTTCCTATTTTTTCTTCCTGTGAACTGAACCTGCTTAAATTTGGCTTAACTATAAAGATTGCTTATTTTCCTTAGTCATCTAGGTGTGAAAAAAATAGGAAATGTATTAGAAGGTTTCATGTACTGTATTGAAGATTATTATTTCAAATTCTAAAATGAAAGGAAATCCAAAGCAATTAGTTATAACTGCAATTTCACACCAACTGAAATTAAATGGTAAATATTTGAAGAAAAATTAATAACCAAGACTGCTTCCAAAATGTTGTTTCCATGGAAAATCTGCATGAAAATCCACGATAAATCCTGATTAAAACCTAACCAAGCCAAATACTGCAGATTACCTAGATTCCAATTAAATGTGACAAATGAACACTTGACAGACTTCAATTCCAATTCTATTTCTGTCAAAATGATCCATTAATATTGAAGACTACATTATCAGAATTTGAACAATACATTTGTGCTTAAAATAGTTAAAATACAAGTGGACTTAAGAATCATATCACAGAAAACTCTCACTCAATTATCAGGTATTATATATATAAAGGAACAAAAGTACATTCCATCCTGTTCCATCATTATTTATAGATTAATTTTAACAGAAATTTCTGGAAGCAAATGACATGCCACTATTGAAATCTTGTTTGTAAAATGAGACAAAATCCAAAAGTCTGTAGAATATAATTTTCATCACAACATCACCCACCTTTCAAAGGTCTCAGTTCATGGTTTTATAGAGGAGGAAATCTTGATTACTCTATGCATGTCCTACCATTCAAAATTTTTTTAGTGGAGTTTTTTTTTCATTCACTTATCCACGAACTGATGTATTTATCTACCTCCATGTTTCTATCTATTTATTATCAAATACTATTTTTAGAACAAAATCCAACAAAATCCTGGATTTCTTGATATATTTTCAAGAAAATGAAACGTCTAAAATATTTTAGTTATTAGAATGCAATTCCAGTTTTTGCAGCAACATGAAAACTTAAACTATTTTACTTAAATGTATGACACTGCTCAATCACTCTTTATTTTCAGTAACACTTCAGTGAGTGTGATTTTCTTTTTCACTGGCTATTGAATACATTAAAAATTATATTCATTTGTGACTCTACAATTTCTCCCGCATGGTTCAAGCATATCCCCCATTAATATACTTCCTGAACTCAGAATTTCATGTCTACAAATCCTCTACATTGTTGGATGTTTAAAGGAATTGACAAATGCTTTAATTTTATTACCCTAACCACAAAATCTCGCTACAAAACAAACAAAATAATCAGCCCAATTTAGGTACAAACTCTATAAGCAGAGTCATATAGAGTATTTTTCTGACATTTTTCCAGTAATACCATTATCTCTTTTTCTTCCTACCACGTCCCCAGAAAAATGAAATGTAAACAAATATATTCATATAAACAACCAAGGAGAATATATAAATGCAAATGTATAAATATACATAACCTAACATATCTTTAGATGGATAATACCATCTTCCTTTTTAGTCAATTAATTATTTCCTATTGGGATATACATTTTAAGCATATGTAGACTGCTGTAGCCATTCTTCAGGAATACATACTATATTTGGAAATACCTTACCATGAAGAATAACATGGGTTTAATGGGTTGGCATGTCTTTCTCAGATAACACGAAACCCCAAGAACAATTATCCAGTATTGTAATCTCTGAAAAACTAAAACATGCACTTAGCCAAACTAATGAATTCAATAACAAAAAATACACCACCCTTGCAGGTACACACCTATTACAATTAGAAACCCCATTATTTATTTTGTTATCAAAAACCTGTACACTTTGATGTGTATTAATTTATTTTGTTGTTTATGGGGAAATGAAAATACAGTGAAGTCAGTGTCTGACTTCATAAAATTTTAGATCAAGGCGAAAAAGTGAAGAAGAGTGAAATATTTACATTTTATAAAATACATTTTAAAATGAATAGGTCTTTTTGATTTTTTAATCCTGAATAATTTTAGATAGAAAGAAAAACAGAACCTAATCTAAGATTTATATTACATCTTTTGGTTTTTAATAGTAGGAGAATTACTATGGAATAAATAAGTATTTAGCATTTTTCCCTTCTACATAAATATACCCTGAATTTAATTGAGATGTTGTAAAAGGACTGTACAAAATAAAGTGTGAAGAAAAGGAAAGTAATGTTCTTCTAAATAATGAGGAATGGACTTGACATTGGGTTTTATTTGGAAAACAGTATATACATTTTTGGGAGAAAGAGAATTGTCTAGAGTGGGGTTTTAAAATGTTATTTTCTTTTCCTAATGCTGTATATATTACATTCTCAGAAATTTCCTAAGCACTTTTTGAATCAAAAATGGAAAGAAATGAGAATATATGTCCTTTATGGGTTTTTATCTAAAATGAAAGGTATATAATTTTATTCAATTACCATTTTCCCAGACCTCTACTGATATTGTTTTTCAGTGTTTTAACTGCTTCTGCAGTATAGATTTTAAATCATGTAAAGAAAAGAAAGTGCTATTTTAATTATTGGTGTTATGTTCCATTATTTTGTATACCTGCATTTTAACAAACTTTAAAATCAAATAATTACAATATTAATTATTTAATATATTTATTTATATTTTTGGACTGACCTTTCAAAAATCTACTTAGTATCACTTGCTAGTGAGATTATGTGTGTGAATGTTGTGTTTGCCCCTACCATTTTCCATATGCTCTGCCTCACCAACACTGCCATCCGGCGTAGTCCTTTCGTAGTTGTCCTCTGGGAGTGGAAGGGCACCCAGTCTTGGCCCTGATGAACTCTTACTGCTTGGTGTTTCTGACTCCTCCAGACCGCTGTCATAGCAACTCTGCAATGACCCTTGATGCGGGTCCTGAGGCTGACTCACAACAGAAAACGTCACTCTACGAAATGGCTGCAAGAGAAAAGATTCTGAATGTCACTGAAAAGTTCAGTCTTTGAACAACTGATTCTCAAAACATGACTTAAGCAAACTAATATTTTAACATTTACTGGTTAAACAATTTTGTCTACATTAAAGCAAACAGAAAGTACAGTTCTTACATAAAAGGCCACTGGACAGAGTATGCATGGAATTTTACTGTAATACATGGTCAAGATCCTTCACGCAGTTTATTGGCTACGTGGGCTAAGAAATCTGGTTAAAATAATTCATAAATTTTGTACACTTTCTCTTTTAATCAGTTGTAATAAGTTGATCGGTATTAGTATCAGACTCCATAAAGGTACTTGACAGTGTATGGACATATATGTCTAAGATTGTGTGGGTGGGTAAAAATGCTCACCTGTAAACTGTATTGTGGGCATTACGAACATAGCAACGCACCAATAAGACTTGTATAAAATCACTTCCTGTGGCTCTGAAAGCTAGTTAACATGAGAAAGGAGGGCAAAAAATTAAAAAGGAAAAACATAGGAAGGGTAAAATAAAGTCTCTTAGGTCCTTTGCCATAAAAGTCAGTGCCTGGAGACAGGGTGTGTTGCCAGCTGACTTAATAAAGCCTTTAAAGTATCGTGAGCACAGCTGACACAACATGTTTCCACTGGGACTGTACAAATATGGATTGTTAGAGATTTGTATTCATTCAAAATGACAGATATTACTGTTGCTCTGGAAGCCTACATGCTGAACCCTGGCACCAGTGAGAATCCCAGGAAGTGGGGAAGTCAATCCTTCACATTTCAGAGGACACTGAGGATATGTGGGATTTTCAGTGAGAAGTTAGGGGATTCTCCTAGGATTTGAACTACCCTCAAGTAGCAATGATACATTGAAAATAATTTAATGATACATTTGAAACAACTTAGTGTTCACAAGGCCAGAAAACCACAGAAAAAGTCTGGTGTTCCAGAAAGTACCTTCTGAAACAAACACCAATAGATCTATTTTATAAGACACTATGCAGACTTTCCTAGCTTAAAATGGGCTGTCTGACAGTGCTGCCCTTTGGATTCAGATGTGTTTCAAGCCTTATGTTAGAATAAGACATCGGCATACATCAGTCTCACTGGCAACTCTAGTCAATATAGGATAGAAATATATATGCAGGCCAGAAGGGAGAAAACAGCAACTACAACTACTAACACAAGCCCCAAAGACCAGAAGTCCACATTAGGTTCACAAGTAGAGGGGTAGGTGGAGTTTCATGTTGAGCATACGAAATTCTTTTGAGGGTACAAAGTTTTGAAGATATAAAGCTATTCAGTGTTGATGATAAACAGGTTGGACAACAAATATAGTGATAAACCTTCCTGGCATAAGCAGATCAAAAGTTTCAACAGGTGACTGGTACTAGAAATATTTTACTGTAACTCTGATGGACCAAAACTTCATTCAATGCTGTATATCAACTACTACTTAGCTGTGGGGCAATGACAAAAACGGTGACTCTCACAGATTTGAGTTCACTTTGACCATCCATCCCATAGGCTATTCCTGAATATCATTCTATTCTGGTAGTCACAGTCACACCAACTGAGCTGGGACTGAGGCCCATTGGAATCCACACACATCAAACTCACACAGTCAAATTAGGTTTCCTTGCCGGCTCAACCCCAGGTTTCCTATAGCAGAGTCTCAGATGTCACAGTCCTTAAAATAATTTAATCTTGATGCAATAACTATACAAAAAAGTAATAGCTTGAGCTGGCACCTCCAAGGAGAGACCCTGAAGAGAGGAAACCCTGGGTTTTATACTCTCATAGTCTAAACACAGGAAAGTCTTGGGCTCTTCAGCTCCTGCCGTGTCTCTGAGTGTCCGGTCACCTGGATGGGCACAGGTACCCATGCCCTTTATTATGCAAAGGGTTGGCATTCCATGGCCTCTTTCCTGGGGCTCCCACCACCCAGAGCTCCCACTGCAGCTGCTCACCAAGCTACCTGCGCTGACTGTATTCCTGAAAAGAAGGACTTTGCATCATCTACAGTTCCTGCAAGAACAGTGATGTAACTTAAAATGGGAATTAGATTTTAAAAAGTCATCAAGTATTTGGAACTTTATGTTCCATTTCTCATTGAATTTTTAGAAATCAGCCTCAACTAGATCACAAGAACAGAACACCTGTTTGTTACATCTGTAGCTACCCCAAGAATCACAGCAAAGTTATTTAAAATAAATTTTGGAACAAGCTATAAAAGATTTAGGACCATCCTGTTCATTTTCACAAATTCTTTTAAAGCTATATGCCTTACCTAGACGGCATGTAGAGAAGAGATGTGACAGATTTGAAGTTGGGCTGTTTTATAGTTTAGGCTGAAAATTCCCTAAGAACATCACTACATAAACTCTAAACTGAAAGAAACTTTATGTACTTTTACCAAGTTGTTAATAATTGTTTTTAAACAGATCTGGGTGTTAATCTTGCTTTTTGCTCAAGTGCTGTACTGAATAGGAATTATCTAACACAAAACTAACACACAGGGTACTCAGTTCAGTATAGCCAATTCAGCCCTTTCCACAGAATATCAATGAGAATGACATAATGATGATAAAATCCATTCTGAAAGAATGACGTGTATGTTAATTGTTATTCTGCAGGATTTATTACACTTCTAGTTTAAGTAAAAACATCAGAATTCTGATCTCTTCATTGCATTACTTCTGAGAACCAGACCTTCTCAGGCAAATATATTACAAATTTTGAATGGATCCTGACTCATGGAATAACATCATGGCCTGTCCCTTTCCAATAAAAAGAAATAGACTTGATCAAAATATATGTTGTTACCTGCATAGTGAGGAGACACTTCATGCACTTAATAGAAGGAATTTTAAGAACAAAAAAATTTGATATCTGTATTGCCGTTGACTGTCTCCTTTCCTATGTCATAATTTCTGATATGCAAATCACCATATACTTTAGACAGTATAATCTGGATAAACATTTGTCAGAGCAGAACTATCAGTTATAAAAGATACTGAGTTTTTATATACTTTGAATATATGAGCTAAACGAATTACAGCACCTAATTTTCACACCCCCAAACCTAGGACATCTTAGAGATAATGCTGATGAAAACACAGAATTATGGGATTGCTCAAAAATGCCTCTGAAAAGCCCTGTATATGAGTGTGCATGTTACTGTTCCTGAAACTCATAATAGTCCTTTAATTGTTACTAAAAGAGCATTTAAGTCAAATGAGTTTAAATCCCTATGAGTTAAATCCCTATGAAGAAAGTTATGAACACTAGAATACTCATACATAATAAATACTACTTATGCATCTATTACTACAAATGCAATAAACCCCCTCCAAAACCAAAAACTTTCTCCATATACTCTAATCTTTGCTTATATCCTAATCTGTAAAACAGTTGAGGTTTCACATTAGCTTGGACATGACCCAAACCCCTGGAACATCAGGAACTAAGATTCTGTTTTTCCCTGTCAAATCAGTTGACTTTCCACTTTAACAATGTATATGATACCCTGGGCTATTTGCAGGAATTTAAGGTGGCCTAAGAACTAGCTGGAGATCACCTAGTCCAACTCTCTTGCTCAAAGTAGAGTAAGCTAGAGAACTTTGCCCAGGAATGTGATCAGTCAGGTCTTCAGTATATTCAAGAATGGAGACTCCATGGCCTTTTTGAGCAAGCTGTTCCACAGTTTTGCTACACTAATAGTAAAGGAGGTTTCTTTTAAGTTTCAGTGGAATTTCTATATTTTCTGTTTGTACCAAAGCATAAAAAGTACTAGTGATGAGTCAGGCCTAAATAATATTATAACTCCTGTTAGCTTCAGAAAGTCAATCAATGTCAAGCTGCTTGTAAGACTAAATCAGTGACTCTGAGATATGTACAGAGTAGATCTGAAAACAGGCAGAAGAGATGCATCAGCTAATCACATAAATTCAAATTGTTTCTTTAATACTTGAATTTTGATACAACATGTCATTATCCTTTTCTTTCTATTCATTCTTAATTGCTGGAAGCTTGTTGGAAGACAAACAAAATATTAATGAACTATTCCTATTCTGCATGAATAGTTTCAACCCACACAACTCTTTTCCCCATTCAAATCATACATTTCCACTGTTCTAAACTTCTGTCATTTAGTTAATATAAAATTGGCAGGAAATTAAATTAAACAGGCATTATTTTTCAATGAGAAGACTGAAACACCTGAGATTTTAGCAGGCTAAAAGAGGGGAAAGATGCTGATAAGAAAAGTGATTTTTTTTTCTTTTAAATTTAGCAAAATGTAGTGACAGTTGTAACTTTAAACAGGACTTGAATAAAACAAAATAAATATTCTGATATTACAGCTCCGCAGTGGTTACTGCCTGTGATAAACTGCAATTAGCTTAGCTATCACGTAAGAATTCTAGGCACAAGAGAAGGACTCTCCATGATTATTTTCATTTATTTTCGTTTCACTTTTATTAATTTTACTTGTGGTAGTGGTCTTCTGGTCATGAACCAGATGCATGTTTAGTTTGTTCTGTATTAATTTGAAATATGCATCCAATAATATCTATTTGTTTAAGACCAAGGCTATATGTTAGGATTTGCTATTCAGGGATAATATTTCATCGTGCATTTTACATTATGGGCATCATAGTGTAACATTCAAACATACATTCTTCCTTTTAAGTTTAGTGCTTTTCTCCAATATACTTTGTTTCCTGTTATCCAAACTTCCCTTTCTGAATCACAACAAGGACTTCTGAGCAGGCCAAAATAATTTTTATTCATCTAGCAACATTCATTAAGTGAATTCCTAATAATTCTTGTCTCTGTTATAAGTAAACAAATAAAAGGCATGCCTTATATTTCAGTGAATATCATCAGTGAAGAACCAATAATAAGAAGAACATCTCTTACTCAAAGATACTCTTAAATATAGAATACTCTTCCATGATAAAATCTTCGTATCAGAATACAACACACAAGTTCATTTAGAAAAATTAGACAATATCTTACAAGGCTTGTAGATCAATATTCTTAGCATTTCACAAGAGTTCTTCCTACTAGCTATTGAAATGTCAGCATAAAGAAACCAAGAATAAATGAGAATCTGTATCAGAGATGGTCAAAATAAATTTAGCATACTCTTTTACCTGCCCATAAAAATGTATTTTTGCTTTCACTTCAGTATTTAGTTTTTTGAAAATTATAAAAACAAAGCATCTATGACACTGAAGTTCTCTCCTATTATTCTACTGTAAAATTAAATGGAATGGAGAAAGTAGCACTTTGTCTTATCAAGAACAATTACAACGTGAATTAAGATTTTATCATATAACTTTCTATTTTCCTAAAACAGAAGCTTGTCCTATATCTTTCATGATGATTAAACACAACTTCAGTGTGTATCCCGGGTTTTTTTTTAACTTAATGCATTAGATTCCAGAATTCTACCTTAACTCTTTCTCATAATTTTCCTTGAAATCTTCTGAACATTTCTTTGACCAAAATCTATTATTAAAACACTATAGATGTGTTCTTTTAGCTCAGTGTCCAGTATCTGTTGCTATTCACTATGCACACCTTCACAATGGCTTATGTTCGCTCAAACTTATCTGTGAGCCTAACTTTTGCAGAAATATTTGAAAAGCCTGTCTTTCCTGGAAGAGTTTAGCTTGTTTCCTTTGGTTTTCAGCAAAGAATATGCTGCCCAAAACTGCTCCAGGGATATTAGTTCACAGAGACTGTTGTGTCTGTCAGCTCCTCTCTTTCAGCATGAGAAATCTTTATCTTTCCTATGCTGTTTCATTAAAAGTTAATCTCCTTATCATCCCCAAATTGGTACTTTGCTATCCTTGGAAAAACTATCTTGAAACAAATATATTGGATACTTTTGGATCAAATTCCAAAGAAGGAAATGATCCAAAAGCCTCCCTAGATAGCTTGAACTAAAAAGAGCTCAGTTCATAGTATTAGACAAGCTAGTCCACATATGCATATATATGCACATATATGCAGAACGCATATAGTATGAAAATCAGTCTCAGACCCCACTGTTTCACCACACAAATCAATTCCTCTTGTGCCATTCTGTTTGCTATTGTACACAGAGACAACTTTAAAAAATTGCTTTCTCTATGTTTTGTTTCTCTGCACAAAGAGACGCTTGTGTCTGCAAAGGGCTTTGCCAGAATGCTACTGAAATCACAGATACAGATAGCAAAAGCATATATGAACCTCTCAAAATACGAAGCCTTAGTATTAGCAAAGCACTGATGCACAAGCAGTGTCTTCTTCTAAGGCACGTAAAATATTCCTGCTGTTGAGATGAAATATTTTGAATAAATCAAAAATACACCATAGTGTTCTGTATAGAAATTATTAGCTTAAAATGGAAAAAAGAAAAACAACATTGGGAAAGTTTTGAATTATTAATATGTATGTTGAATCAAAGTAGGGCTCTTTGTGTCTTAAGTCTCATTTTGGGCTGTCGTTTAAAAGGTTAATTATTAATATTATTGAGAATATTTTGATTTTAGTTACTGTTCACAAGACTCTAACCCAATATGAATATGAGAGTCACAGCATCAAATTTTAGGAAAATTCAGCAGCAACTCCTGGAAGAATAAGATCAAATTTTAAATGCATGTGAATACAAATACAATGCACTTCAAGTCCAATAAGGAAGATATACAAATATATTCAATAAAAATACAAAGATTCATTAATTTTCTGACAGATTAGGAATAAGTATTTTTTCACTGGTCACCAAAATTGTATTGAGGATGATATATTTTCTGAAATCTGCAGTTGTAATTTTTCAAAAATCAAGTAATAGACTCAACAGTTTGTATTCTTTTTATCTATAAGGTAGCCCTCATTGTTTGTTTACTGTTTATTCATCTAATTTGTCCAAATATTTCTTTAAATCTGAATGCCTTAAATTTAAAGGTATAGGGATTTTTTAAGGGTTGACATATTTTCTATAACTTGGACAGCATAAACTCAGGCATAAAATCTGAGATAGTAAACTACACTTCTCTACAAAAATGAAAGGAAACAACTCTGGAAGTTTATCCCATCTTGGAAGATGTTTAATAGAATGGAAATATTCTTCACTAAATATTGAGGAATTTAAATTAGCTACACAATTTAAGATCACTCAAGTCAGATGAAGCAAATGCCATCTTGGTGAACACTGTAGCTATGCAAGTTATAACAATAATAAACATGCCACAGGCTTTAAATACCAGGCCTTGAAAGGGAAAATGATTAATTTTATTCAGAAATTAGATATTTGGATAAGCACTATAGATTGTGCAATATAGGGGGAAAAAATACTTGAATGAACTCAAAAATACAATTTTTTCTATTATTTCGTTTTAATCAGGGTTACATACACTTTCATTGCGACGAATAGATTGTTGGAAAAAATATATTTGAATGAGGTAATTGAAGAGGAAACCAATAAAAGGTAGTTGCAAATAAAATAATGGATAAGGCTCATGTCCAAAACTATACTCCAAGCCTATTTATCTATACAGCCACCTTGTACAATTAAAACTCCTGCCAAAGATGTGGAGTTATTTGTTAATTTGCTTGTTTTTTCATATTTCATACCGAAAAAATACTATAAAAGTATTCATTACTGTAAAAATAGAATATGTATTTCCTTCCATTGAGGGAAAGTGTTTGAAGTGCAATTGGTATTTCAAAAAACAAATTAAAAGGAGACATTTAGGTGATAATAAACTAATTGTTGCAAAAATATCCATAATACACAAAAAGAATTTTTCTTTTTAATTAGCTATTTAAATTAAGAACCTGCTGATGTGTAGCTACTGCTGCTTATTTTCTGTTATGGCCATCTGGAACACCATGCCTGTTGCTGTAGGTTAAATGTTACTCTGTATTTGTCAGTGATAGTATTTAAAACAAATTCCTTAAAACTATCGAAATGTGAAACAATTACTTTACCCTTGACTCAAAATGTTAGTAACTATCTGAGAATGTAATTAACAAATTAAAGGTGCTTTAAATGTACAATCTTATAAGAAGTACTGATATATTTACCTGTGGAATTGATTACAACCAGCAACTTGTTATGCAGCTATTACTGAATTAGAAAATAGTGTAATGTCACAGAAGAACATGTTTGTGGTTTGAGTTCATTTCTTTTTCTTCAAAAGTCTAGTGGTGAATTTCTATTAAAACAAATGTTAGCTTGTGTTGTCTAATAAAAACTTTCCTGGCATGTGTTTGTCCACAGATGTTCCAGCCAAATATTAAAAGCATGACTTTTGAAGAAGGCAATGAGATGAATGTCTGAAAAAAATAGCATGGGCTTTGCTAAATCCATAAATATAACTACTTTTATTATCCTGGGACTTGATTTCTACATGTACAATTTCATTTTAATTTTTTCATGTGAAAATCACTTTTATCTTTCACTTCAGATTTGGGCCCAAAAACGAAGGACATTGGTTGATCATTCAAAATATTTTCATCATACACTTTAAAAAAATCACCAAAGAACTTATTGATCTGAATAAAAGTCAACTTAATATGCATAAATAAAATACTGTAAAATACAATCAGAAAAGCATGAGTTATAATAAAAATATTTAAACCCAATTAAATTATTCATAGGTAAAACTTTATAGATCTATTTTTCATAGAGTGTCACTATCAATAGGTTTTAATAGTCAGCTGTGTTGAAATATTCTCTAACTGGTTCCCATAAAAAGAAGAACACCTTCTCAATTAAAAAAATGGCTATACATGTCAGATTTCACCACCAGCTTAACTAAGTTGAAATATAAATCTTCCAGTGTGAAAACCATCATTATACAGCAATATATTATGCAAAAATACTTTCTTCTGTCGATGAATACAGGAGGTCCTTCATTGATAAGAACCACAGACTGGTGCAAAGATTTCCTTTTAAAGGATTCAGGTCTTTTGCTTCCCTTCCAAAATCTTTTCTGCATAGCTCAGCTGCGGAAATATTAATAAATATTTCTTCAGATTGGTTATTTGCTTGTTTGTGAGAAAAATGCGCTAATTTTGTTAACAGGAACATGTATTTTCTAGATCTCATGTTCCTTTAATCTCATTAAGGCATTCTGAAAATAAGACAGTAGAAAGAAAAGTACTTTAGGCTTAATAAATCGCTGGTTTTGATTGCATGTCTAATATAAATAATATAGACAGAAAAGGATTCATGATACATTTTGTTATGTGGCTGATGAAGGATGAATTCAAATTATGGTTCACTGAATACTATATTTTTAGTAGTCACTACATAGTCATCCCTGTCAGTCATATATTTAAAGATATATTTTGATCATAAGAAGATTATCAAGATTGTTTACCAATACACTTTTTGACTCTAGAAAGTTCTACAAAGAGATCACAAAGTGAAGTTCATGTTCTTTCACTTCACAGCTACAGACCAAATAGGTAGCTTTCAACATCATGAGAAAACAGCCTGATGAATTTCCTGGAAGAAACTGCAGGCCCAGAGAACAATACTGTGATTGAAAAAATAATTAAAAGAAGTCCATGTTGTCTTTTCAGAGATCCCAAGTCATTCTTGCTATGCATTCTCTCAGATATTCATCTAGGAATGTTTTTATTTCTGTGACTCTAATTCAAGACAGTCTGATGTTTATTATCAGTCCCAAAGAAGATTTAAATATTGAGATGTAATTTTAAAAAAGTAACAAAGAGAAATAAATCTTCATCACCTCTACCATTAAGAAGTTTCACATAGAGATGAAATGTTTTTGCCTAACCACATTTCTTTTTCTCCAGTACCAAAATATGGGAAGTACTGAGAACAAAATATACTTTGGACACTTAATGTAATTCCACTCTTTCCTTGTACAGTGTCATGCAGAACATGGAGTGAAGGGTTTGGGATAATTAGGTGTCACAGAAAAAGAGTAACATTTGACTAAAGCAAAAATAGAATTTAAAATTGTAAGATTTTTTCATTCTAAAACCTAGTTTTACAGTATTGTCATTCAGAAAGAAATTAGGATCACATCTTGAAAATATCATGTAATTTAGAAAAGAATCAAATACTCCACAGGGTTAGGCTGGCCTGCAGGTTCTGATAAACTGCATGGAAAGCAAGTACTGTGATCCTCATAGGAAATGGTCATTCTTAATATCCAGCAGGGCCATGACGACTCTTCAAGTTTCTCTCCAAATATAACAGAGAGAGCCTTTCTGGCACAGGAATCTGGGCTCAAGTCTGAACTTTGCTATACATCTACATCAAAAATTGTGCTGCCATGAGAAGTCATCCCAGCCAGCCCTAACTGAATTGCACTGGGAGGCTGTTTGTGAGCTTCTTAAGTGCTTTGAATCTCTATTTATACAACATCTTATAGCTGAATGTGTGTAATTTCTACTTTGAATGCTGTAACTTTCAGGATTAATTTCACTATTTATTCTTCATTTACTTCATGTGAATGAATAAGATTAGAGAGGTCAAACCCTTGGCTGATATAAATCAATGTACTCTTGTTGTCTGACTCCAGACGTCTGTTCTTTCCCTAGTTATACCAAGTTGTTTTTCTTTTCTCAAACAAAACAACATAACAGGCCACAATATTGTCATGGCTGCAGACAGTCTTGGATCTTGATTGCATGAGGCAGCATGCACTTCATAAAGCCAGCTGGCATTAGCAAGAACACATTCTGGTCAATGCCCTCTAAAAATAAAACAGTATCAATCTCACCAAGAGCAGAGCCCTGTTGCAAAGTCCAGGATTAAATGTTGCTCTCCCATTTGGCTGCTTTATTTCTCCCACTATGCCATCTGGCCAACAAAATTATTTAGCACTGCATCAGCTTTATGTCTGTAACTTTTAAAGCACAAATATTTATATTTGAGTTTTGTCCAAAAATTCTCCCAGATAAATGGTAGAAAAAGATGTTTCTCTTTCCAGTTCAGGACAAACAAAGAAGAAAGTCTGAGCAGTTGTAGGGAAAAGAAACTTAATTCAAGAACTTTATGGTAAAAAAGAAATTCAATACTTGTGTGACTTTTAGGCAGATTTGAACAAATAAATTATAATTGATTTTATGCTGATGTTTTCATCTTAAATTACACAGCTTTCTCAGATTGTTCCATACGATTATAGACTATTGAATCAAAACACATGTAAAGCCTCAGTCTGTGTAGAATTGAATATACAACTCTTATTCAGAACTCTGAATGGAACAAAGATCAATTAACTTTTCGGCTTCTTTAATTTCATGCCTTCAAAGATGAAATTGTACCTGTTTAAATCATTATGTAAAAGGTAACAGAAAATGCCCAATTTTCTAATTATAAAATAATTAGGTGATGTTCATGTAATTACATTTATCACAGCACTCTTCAGCTAGAAGGAAGGAAGTTGCAAGGAAAGGAAAGGAAAGGAAAAGGATGTTGGAAAGCCTGGATTTAATTTCTGACTCCACACAAACATGATGTTTTGCTTTGGCAATGTCTCTCTGCCATCTGTAGATTCAAGACAAGGATTGTCCTTTATCTTTGTATAATGTTTTCCTTGACCTCATAAGTTGACTTTATAAGCCTATGGTAGCACAGATAGGAAAAACTGCACAAGCTGATGCAACAGGATTTCAAAGAACTGGACATTGCAGGGGGCCACCACAACCCTGAGAATCCAGAACACGGGATAATGCTGAATTTTTTATACTATATCTTCTTGGAAATTGGAATAAAAACGTATGTAAATTTCTGGCCAACAACACTACCATAAATATGCAAACATATCACTGACATGTTTCCAATTCTGCATATTATTATGCAGATTTCTTTCAATTGTTTCCAATTTATAAGCCTCTGCAAATAAGCACAACAAAAATAACGAAAGGTAAGGGACACATCACTAGGATGTTACAAACACTGACTGTGTCCCAACTTCAAGAATGTATTCTGGGGCTACTCTGCTTCAGTGGAATATATGTACTCTCAAAAAAGCTCAATTTCACTGAACTACAAAACCAGTTAAAACTACAGTTTCTGTTGCTGCACGATTATGTTAATATTTCAAATTCTAATTTTAGGATCAAGCTTGAGCTCACAGATATTCTTTGTCACTGTCCTTTAATTTCACCACCTAAATAGTGCATGACAAGCACGGCCCAAGTAGACATTTTTTGACAAGTAAACAAAAATACCTGGTAAATCACAAGAACAGAAAATATGATTTAAAGTGTTGAAAGACCATTCTTTAAAAAAAAAATCAAAGTCCAAGAAAACGATAAGAGATTTTTTTTGTTTTTACTTGCTTTTCTATCTCATTTTAATGAAAACAAGGAGAAATTATTATTATTAGGTGCATGAATATCTGAAATATTTCCTTTATAAATAAAACTACCTACAGTATTTTGGTAAATCTGCATTTCCTTGAAACAATTTAAGATATAGTTGTTTCTAAGAACAAAATTTTTTGTAACACTAAGGCATTTAATTATATTAAAGCTGAGTTGCCAGTTCCTTCTGCAAGTGATTTTGACAACAAAAATATCACTTCAGAGCTAACCTCATTCAGGTTTTTGTGAAAAAATAAGGAAGGTATTTTGAAAGAATTTAAAACACTGAGTTAAAACCAAAATATTTTTATTTTTTCTTTCTGAATTTAATGGGGTTTTATGGTGAACTGAGTAATATATGTTTTCAACACATATTTATAAAAGATAAATTCTTTCCACAACTGTTTTCTTAATTCCATCTTTATTCCTAAAATCGTTCACACAACTTTGTCTAAAATATACACATACAACATTTATGAAATCACATAAATCAGCACACACACCCTGGGCATGAGTGTATTTACGCAAAGAATCATTTGTGTAATCCCTTTTTCTATATTCACTTCTCTCATGCTTCTCATCTTATTTTTATATGAAACCTTCTGTATGTCTGAGATGCTTGTCCTTTGGTAAACTGAAAGGACAGTGATAGAAGTTACAAAAGACATAATCTGGCTGTCATCCCATTCCCTATTGTCACAGGGATGTATCTGTCAGACACAAACTAAGATTAGTTTGTATCTTAATATCAGGGACAAAATTATGAGAAGGCTGAGTTCCTTTACCTTTCATATGATTTTGCTCTCTCAGGTCTGTGTCATAAGTAATAATAGAATCACAGAATTTTTGAGGTCAGTCACCCAGACCAATCCTCTTGCTCAAGTAGGGTCAGCTAGACCCAATTTTCCAGGATCATGTCCAAACAGCTTTTGAATACCTCCGAGGATAGAGAATTCACAACCTCTTTGGGCAGCCTGTGCCAGGGCTCATTCAGCCTCAGAGTAAGTATTTCCTGATGTTCAGAGAGAACCTCCTATGTTTCAGTTTGTGATCCTTCTCCTCTACTCAGCACTGGTGGGGCCTCACCTGGAGTGCCAGGTCTGGTTCTGGAGTAGTATAAAAGACAAGAATATAAAAAGAAAAAGACAGCAGGAAAAGAATAAATCAGATGTCTGACTACCCATATGCACACGTCTTGCCAAATAGTGTTTTGTTGATAAAACAACTTATGGGCTATGTGTCTTTTGGACTGCTCTAAAACTCTTATGAGATTTATCAGAAAATTCTAAGCAATATTTAAAACACAACTATGCTGACATAAAAAGTTCTTAACATAAACAAACTCAGATATTTTCTAGGAATAATGCAATTATATGGTTATGTTTTTACTTGAGAAATTCAAAGTACTTCAACAGCACAAGTTATTTTAAGCATAAAGCATTATTTATAAATTAATCATTACAGACTACTTCATCAAGGAAAAAAAACATAGGTTGAGAAAAGTAAAGTGATTTCCATAACAAAAATGTTCACATTTTTCTCTCTGAAAAAGCTGGGTACATTTGAACTATTGCATTTGCATGGTATGCACAGCTCTTTATGTTATGATAAGTATCATATTAATAGACATGCAGAACTTTCCATGTGTGAAAAATACCATGTAATAATTCACACAAGTATAGAATAATTCAATTAATTATATGTGTGATACGTTTAATGCTGATCTATCCAGTAAGTCAAGATGCTAAGTGACTGGACTAAAGCCACTGCCAATCAAATGGAAGAATTACTCTTTTTGCCTGCTCATTTCACACTTTAGATCAAATAAGAAGTCAGAAACAATGAAGAGATCTTCCAGGAATGTTAAAGCCCTTGTTGTGATTACTGTGTTTGCAAGGTCACATAATGACTGAATATATTTCACATAGTAAAATTTATACTAAACTATTTTAAAATCATACTTCACCAACTTTATCACCTTTACCCTGCACATTTAACCAAAAAAAACCCAAAACCCCACAGGTTCATAGGAATAACCAGTCATGATACTCATTGGCAAGGGAATTACAGTGCCAAAAGTTTACCAAAAGATCATGTTCAAATGATACCATCAAGAACATATTCCAGAATTCCTGATCTCTGAGAATCTGACTCCCATGGCATCTAAGAATCTGGGAAATAATAACTGAAATGGCATTGTTGACTCCAAATTTCATTACAATACTGCAGGAAAATTATTTCTAATAAAATGCTGAGGCTTCACAATTCATTATGAGAAACCTGGAAATCAAGCTGCATCCCCTGCAAACGACAGAGAATGTATAAAATCCCAAACATAAAGATGAGAAACTGCATTCTACAACTAAAGGCAAGGAATTACCTCCTGTACTTTCAGACATTTTATCAACTGTTTGAAACTCTTACCTGTTTACTCAGCAATAGTACAATCATGGGTAGCTTCCTCCTATAATTTATGTACAACATTTTTAGCATTCAGTGTTTCATCATTAAGACAACATTGCACTTAGCTCTTTTGCAGTAAATAAGTACCGATTCTTCAAAGATATAAAGATATTTGTCAATACTTAAACTTTCTGAACAAAAAGTTTCTGACCAAAATATAATTTTAAACTAGGCTATGATGTTGTAATTTACAAGCAATTCAGCATATGAATGAGTACCAGTAAGTTCTGTTTGCTGCTTGTAAGTAATCATATGAAGTAAGCAAACACAAGATAGCTGAATTTTTGGAGTAGTAGAGGGTGCTTAAATTCACTTAACTTTTCGTGTCATAATACAGTACCACCGTTCATTCCTCTCTCCAGGCCAGCTGATAAATAGTCAAGCTTTAGCTCTGACTGTGGTCTTTCAAAGATTGTCAATGACATTTCTTTTCCTGTTCAGTCAGTGGCATCACTGGTCGAGACAAATATCATAAATCATCCCTTTGTGGTCCTTGATTAAGTTTCTTGACAGAAATGGGACATGGAGACAGTTTTAGAAAGGGATTCTGCTATTCAGCACAATTTATCAGAGGGTGACTTCAGAGAAATTACGGTTCTATTACAAAAGCATGAGTGAGGTCAGAATCAGACTTCCAAATTGGAAAGAATCTCTACTTTATTTGACCTCCTGTATCTACCAATAATGGGTTTCCTAATATGTTCTATTCTGTGTAAACATGGCAATGCCAGACTGAAACGGGAGTTATAAGAGTTCTCTTTTTCTTTAACCAGCCCTCCAAAATACGAGGGGAGAAGTAGGGGCTGCACATCTAGTCCTTCTCAAAGGCTTTAGAGAACAATCTAGAGGTCAAAAGAGAAGTATCAACTTCCATACATATTCTCAGGGAAGAGTAATGGCTAAAGCAGGCTGATTTCCTCTTTAGGCTATAAATGACAAGCACAATGGTTACAACCATCAGTGAATTTGAGTCAAACCTCACAAGAGACTGACTATGAGAATACTTCTAGGAGCTACAAAGACTTTGAACAACCACAGACAGCTATTAGAACTGAAATATCTTTGTACAGGTCATAGTCCTCTTAATAACTAATAATTAATAATACAACTTTTACCTACTAGTTTATACAGTAGTAGGTTATGATCAAAAGAAAATTTATTCTGTGTGCCAGCCTACACGTTTTGAAGCCTCTCTAGCTGGTTTTAAAGTACAGCAATTTATTTGGGTTTGACATATCTACCGTTAACTCTGCCTTTCAATATAACTATGGATAATGTTTAAAAAAAGGGAGAGAAAAAAGACCAACTGAGAAACTGAATTTTAAATTCCTGAAATGCATTTGCAGTAGCAAAATGGTACATTACTTGTTCTTTCCAGATTGCTCTCTCTTCAAGCCATTGTAAATTGGAAGTAAACCCTTGGCAGCAATATGCCTTAAGTCTGCACTAACCTGCTCTCCAACATTTTAGACAGAAATAGGAACACTTAAATTTCAAGTGAGCAAGCAACAGGTGTCTCTTGGGGATGATGGGTCTCATGTAAGTGAGCAAGTGAGTGCCTCCTAGGGGTTTGAGGGGCATGGTTAATTATTAACCTCAGCTACTGCAATTCTCCACTATTAAGAATGCATGTTTTAAAATTCACAAGGTCAGAAAATATCTCTCAGTGTGTGGGTGTCTGAGTAGGCTCTCAAGGGGAGAGGAAGACAAACAGTGCTGCGAAATACATGCATTTACTGAGGCGCTGAGTGCTAGTCCTAAGAAAAACTACTTTACCTTCAAAGATAAGTAGTACTAGAGGAGAGGCATTTAAAAATGTGTAATGGAAAGAGTAGTCAATGGTTTTTATCCAGGAATTATCTTTTTGTTGTTGTGTTTGAGAAGAGCAACTAAGAACAGCACTAAGTTATTTGTTTAAATCTGCTACAATTTTAGAGAGTCTTTTTCCTGTGGGTTTTTTCCTCTACTCAGTTCTATTTCCTTCTTCATGCACATTTTATGGTAACACTGATTTCTTGTACTATTCTTTGGAGAAATTAGCATGCACATTCTGTCCCAAAGCTGCAATAATACATTTGTGGGCAAAACAGCATCAAATATATAATTGAAAGTATAGTGAACAGGGCTGTGCACAGAATGCAAAGGCAACAAGAGAAGTCCTGGCATCCTTAGACATATTGATCTTGAAGCATCAAAGAAGGCCTCAAAAGACCTGAAAATCTTTTACAAAGTTGAATTATGGAAGTGATTTTTTATGGTCTTTATTAGAAATATTAAAAGGGCAAATTATGAATCTAGAAGCTACAATGAATAACTTGCAAATATTTACAAGTGTTTGACACCGACATCGTGCTTCCAGTCTCACTGTCTTGTTTCAATGTAATAATGCAAGATCTCTGTTAAATATATATTGACCCAATCTTAACTACAACAGATATTTGTATTGATTTTTATATTATGTTTTCCTTTCAGAATAAATATTCCATGGAAAATTCTGATATCTTTTGCTTTTAAACACTTAAAGAACGCTGTTTGAATAAATTAACTGGCTTGAATACTTCTTATTTTATTTATAAAATTTAAATGAAAATACCTATTTCAATAGTGGCAATTAAAAAAAGCCTTTTGTTTCCCTGCAAAACATAAATAGTAGCACATTTCTTTAAACTATTTTAAATTTAAAAAATTACATTTCTAATAGCAAAGTGTTCCATGTAGGAAATTCTGGAAACACTCCACTTGATGTAATTTCTTTGTCATGTTACAAGTATGCTATCTAGCCACTGAAAGTAATTTTATTTTTCTTATGGCAAAATTATTGACGAGATCCACCGATACACCTTTTACTTCCACACAGACTTGCCACAAAACACAAATAGTGGACAGATGAGAACGGGAACACTATCCATAGCCATCTCCACCTGAAAATCTCCATTACTTGTTCATTCAAGCCACAGTCTGAGAATTCTTAACAGGATTAATAGAGTGATTCGTACTGTCACTGTGTACTATCAAAGAAACAGTTTTTAACATGAAAACAAATTATTCTGTGTTAAATGCATGTCAGATTGAAAATTTACCTGAGTTAGGCACTGTAGGAGAAGAGAATGTGTACCCATTTGGGGTGGCAGTGATGAATACAGGACTCTTCATGTAATCAGAAGCTGTAATATTTTCCTCTGTACATGTTATTGAATCCAGAAAATAAGCCTAAGCCTTTGTTAAGAGATAGTGAATTATAAGGGCAGATTTCTGGCATAGGTAGTTGTGGTTGTCTGAACTCTGGTGAAGCAAGCCAGTTATATGGGAGATGTGCTGGGAAGCTGACAACCCACAAGTGTGTGCTACATGGTATCTGTTGTCATTCTTTTGTATTAAATAATTAGACAATTTTGTATATCAACCTTTAGTAAGAAAAAAAATTGGTACAAGATCGTAATGGCTAAGTTCTCTTCGTAAAATAAACACTGACCTGGACTTTTGTGATTTATTCTTTTTGCTGTGCTAAGGACAGGTATACTGACTGTTTCAAATGGAAGTATAAAATCATTGTCTGGATAAAATCTCATTTTAGAAACATGCTCCTCTAGCAAAATATCATATAAGTAACCTTTAGTTTTGAATGCCTCAAGCTCCTTTTTTTTTTTCTTTTTTTTTTTTGATTGAAGAAGTTTTAAAATGAGTAAGAGAAGAATGTAATGTTTTGAGAAAGATCAAAATGCTGCTTCATGGGTCCTGGGAAAAATTATTATCAACAGTAGGTATTCTGATTAGCATGTAGAAGAAATTTATGTATGTAAGAAATATCAATAACATTACAATGACAATAAACAGTATAAAATTGCAACAATAGGTGAGAAACTGGAACTGCTTTGTGATAAACTTCAATTGAACTAATGAGATGACTAATTTGAAATGCAAAATCAAAAAACATAGTTAAGTATCAACGCCTATGCACACTGCCTAGATTTCAGAAGAAATCAATAACCACTTGAAAAATTTTCATTCCGGTACAGCTCTTCATGGTTCATAATGGAATCCAAGGAATTATATTTTCTGTTCTGTTTTAGCTGTCATATAATCAGGTACTATTGTGAGACTTAATGATTGCAAACAAGACCAGCTCATGAACAAATTTCATAAGCTGGTCTTCGACACAAATTACATTGGTCATTATGCTCTTAAAGACAATATTTTTTCTGTCTTTAAACCTTGATGATTACATCAAAACCAGAAGAAACAAAAAGAAAATAGTACATGATTTTATCCTCCTGTCTATCCACCCAGACAAAATTCATGCCTCCCTAGAATAAAGGAATTGAAATCCAGAGTTACTCCTGAAAAGCAAGTGAACAAACGAAAACCCCAAACTCCTTAATTTCTGCAACTGAGATGAATATTTGTGGTTCGACATGCTGCTTGCTACAGAAGTTTCTAGAGTGCTGTTGATTTCTTAAATACTATAGAAATCTAAAGTGCTAGATAAGAATATTGGTATTATCTTACTCCAACAAATTCAGGTCTAGAAATTGTAGGTTGCACTTCAACAGGGAAAACAATTTTTCACTGAGTGGCGCTAGCACAAAATAATAGTATATTTTTAATTGACATTAATATTTTTACCATTGGTTATGGGCCCCAATTTCTACGTCAGTGGTCTAATTACTAATGAAGTAGGCTGGTCTTTTGCTGAACACAGGGATAAAAAAATAAAACCAAGATAAATAAAGTATCCCCTGTTGGATCAATATGGATAAAGTGACGTGTTGAATACATACCACTGCAATTCTGGCTAGTCAGCTATTGTGAGTCACTCTTATGCTGACTCAGTGCTTCAGAGTGAAATACTGCCACCCCTCCCACTCCTCTAGTGCGTGCCAAATCCCATTAGGAAATGTATAGTAATTAAGGTTAAATAACACCATGCTATCCAACTCTGCCCAGAAGCTACTCCAGAATGTCTCTGAAGTCAGCTAGAAAGCCTCTCAGTCCAGTTCCAGAAGAGCTGCTTAATATCTGTGAGCAGCAAGATCTGGGCTGATCCTTTCAGGGAAGTGAGCCAGGAACCCAGGGTGACGATGACACAGGCCAGGCAATGACAGCACCAAGAGGGAGCAGCCCCACTGCACCTCAACCAGGCAGAGGGGGATGGTGACACCAGCAGTTTCTATCGACAGTGTAGGTAACATCAGGTTAATGCCAGCTCAGATCAGCCCAGAAAACCCAAACAACTTTTCATAAACAGCTATATCTGAGCTGAAGTGGAGCTCCTGAGCCCACTTGTTTCAGAACAATTGCCATACTAGTGCGTAGGATTTAATGTTACTGATGAGTTTGCCCCTATCATTGCATAAAACCAGTCCTTTTTCACAGATTTGATGTGAAACAGCAATCTTCTGTGCAAATTTTGAAACAGATGTCCTTTATAATTTCATGTCCTCAGGAACAAAAAGACTTTCAAGCTATATATTAGGAGATGTATTTTTCTCAAATAGGAGGGCTCTAGCTACCAAGGCACATTTTTTCAATGGAAAAAACCAAACAAACCACTGCTACATCTGCCACAATATTTCACCTGAAACAGCCGGCAACAGAGGCCTTACTGCACTGGCAGATCACAAGAGGTCTTTTGCTGTCTTGAAGTATAATGAAAAGTAGCACATTGGACATCCTTTAGTTTACTCTGACTGGCATGAGGCAGCAAACGGTAACAGAGAAAGGGAAATGTCACGAGTGCTCTCAGAAAGGAATGTGAAGACTAGCAAGTATTATGCATATTGTCAGTAAAAACACCTCTACTTAAAAAACCCCACAAGCTGAATGCTCACTTGTGTTCTGCACAGACAGACATAAAGGAGAACAAGGTTTGGGGTGCTTTGTTTTTCTTAGCTACTTGTGGAACAATTTCTGTTACACTCTCCTCAGTATCCTGGCACCTGAATATGCTACCTCTTAGCAGGGTGTCTGAAAACATTTGTCTTTAGCCTGTGACTCATCATGCACTTTAGGTGCCTGTTTGTTAATCAAGAATCACACACCCTGCTGCGTGTTATAATTTTCAAGGAAGCAACAGAACCATTAGTGTTCAGCATTTCTTGTTTTGTATCTCACATCCAAGTCAGGATTCACCAACACACCTGAGATTTAATTACTCTAGGCACCAGCCCATTTCACTCTTTTATGCAGTTCAGCCTTTCCCTGCCATTTTAGGTTCTCATGGACAGGTCCTAAGAATTTCCATAGGCACTTCAGCAGTATTGCATATGTGTTCATATTCTCACTTGTAAGTTTGAATAGCGAATAACCAATTTTTTTCTGAAAAGCTCTCTGTGGTTAAAGTACATTTTGAAGAAAAGAAACGGTAAGATTTATTGTTTTAAAAAGACATACATTCCAGATATCTTTCTAAATTATACACACACAGATTTTCTGCTATAATTGTGGAATATAAATAACATGAAAATGAGAACAAATATCAGAATTTAAAATCTTTCCTTTTTTAAAGCCTTTTTTTCTTTTTTCTTTTTTTTTTGGTTTTTTAATAATTACACTTTTTAGTTACAATGCTGACTTCTCTTGGACAGTTAGAACAATTTTTCTACTTACTTTAATGGAAACAAAAATTATGGAAGCCTCACCAGGTATACTTGTCATCAAGCTGCCTGATTAATAGACATAGGTAACTGCTGGTACTTTAGAAATACTCTTTTTTTTTCCTTTTTTTTTAAAGAGAAATCTTCTTATTATTTAGTGTTTCATACTAAAATGAATGTTTGATGGCAGCCAGTCTGAAATCACATTGTTCAACTGTACTCTTTGCTCCCATTTGATATTGTCCCTCTGCAATTTAAGACAGCCTTAACTTCAAATAGCTCCCAATAGATCAGTTTGTAAAAGCAGTCCAAAATAGCAATGAGAAAAAAGAAAAATAATAAAAAAGAGTTATGATGAGGCAGCTAAGTGATATTTCAAGATCGCCAGGATTATATCTCTTGGGAATCTCCCTGTTCTCTTGATGGGTCATGAAACACCAGAAATTACAGTAATCAGTGGTACATATTTCACAAAATAACAGAATCAGTTTTGCCAAACAGGAACTAAAGAGGTAGAATAAATGTATTTTAAAAACACCCCAAACACACATAATAGGGTTTTATGTTGGCACTGAGGTAAAATTACGTGTCATTACTTTCAGATACTGATTACCTGATTCATGTCTCCAACATTAATAATGTTGGCATATTTTACTGGTGACAGTGTCTGACAGTTCAAAAGTCATTGTAGATTTAATCTCACAATATCTTCCTACTTTTAAATGAAAGGGTCTCAAGCTTCTTGCTTCTGAACGACTAAGAGCAAATAACAATTTACTCTTCCATTGCTTTTAGAGGGAAAGGAGTAAGATTGGACTCTAAAGGACTCATATTTGCAGCTCATTTTGACACATAAACAAGTTTACCAATATAATCCAAAGACGGTGAAGTGAAACCTTTTCTTATTTAGGGATAAAAAGCAATCAGAAATTTATTGGTATATAGTCCCAATATGGTTTCTTCATAAAGGTGCATTAACAACAAGCCACAATTGAACCAACTTCCTGGAAGGGTTTATTCCACAGGTAATTAAAGCTATTGCAGAATTAAAGCTTTTCACTCTGTCAGGAAGAAGGTGCTTACTGTGAAATCAGAAACATCCTACACGTTAGATGAAAAGTCAAGTTTCTCTTTGCACTCACACGAGAAGTTGGAATAAGAGAAATTGAAAAAGGAATCTGCGTAAACAAAAGTTTATACAGGGAAATGAAGCAATTTGAAGGACCGAGACAATTCAAAAGCCGTTAGGAAACACTATGAAATAAAATATATTTTGATTTGCATTTTTTTTATGTTAAGATAGGGTGACTCAATCAAAAGCTTACGTTACCCTAAAATACTGTTGAATAAGCACAGAAGGCAAACAAAAGGCATTCTATCTAATCAGCATTTATTGAAAAGAAAAAAGCAGATTAGATTACATGTTTTATCATAAAACATGGTGGTGCAAATTGCATTTTTTGTACAGGGGGTTCTTGAGAATTTTAGCATATTTTAAAAAAGGTATACTGTTTAAAACACTTCCATATGAAAACATATAATGGGAAAATTTGCATGGAATTTTTACTTCAGTTTGTGACCTTTTCTTATCACGAAATAGTAAGTTAAAAATTCATGGACTATTTTCATTTATAGTTACCTTAATTTAATTAGGATTTTTTCTGAGACAATACACTGAAAATATTGTTTACTATATATATTTTGAATATATAATCTAAGGTGGTAAACTCCATATTTTTCTCCAGAGACATGTAGTCCATAATCTAGAATGATATTTCTAATTATTTCTTCCTTTTCCATGTTTTTTGATATAATTCTCCCATTCTGAGTTGGAATCAAAATCTGATAATTCAAATGTTTCTTACACAATAATAACTGAAAGGAAAAAAGTAAAAACAGGTCAATCAGAATTTCATCTTACGTATTGAAAATTTCATCTTACATATTCAAATTGTAATATATGCTGTACCACTATTGCTAGCACATTTCCAGGATGAAAAGTCATTTTGAGGTCAAGCATTTAACTTTCATTTTTTAAGCTGAAAAGCAGGATATTTTGTTATTGTCAAATGTTTGTTAAAAACAAAAGTTTTTTTGAAGCAGATTTAGAAATGGTTGCAGCTAAGGCTAACCAGAATTTTCCAAATAATATAATTTTGTAAACAGTCTTCTTATAATGTTAGATAGAAAATACTTAATTTATATCTTCATAAAGATTTCTCTGTTCTTTGGACTTTCCCTAGGGTTCTCATCTTGATTTGATATATGTCCCTCTTTGAAATTTGTCCTGGTACACTAAACAAAACCTGGGTACCCACACTGGGGACTTTTGGCTTAATGAAATCACATACCAGTATTTGATTATCTGTAAAATATAAATAACCCACAGGAACTGAGGACATGAAATATAAAAATTTGTATCTTTGTTGGTGTTGTGGTCTAAACCATGACAGTTGGCTTAAGGTTTTGTTTTTTTTTTATTTTGCGTCCTTTGAAAAACTAATTCCAAATGACAGAGGTAATTTTTCCTCCGATATACTTAAAAGAAACCTTTTAAACTTCAAGAAAACCTATGTCTAGAAAATCCATCTTCTACTTATTTTAAAATAAAATAATTACAATAATGAAAGCATAAGAAATATGAACGGGCTTTAAAAAATGTGTGGTTTGCCCTTTCACCTAATCTGCCTCATAATTTTTTCTGGTCATAGTTACAAATAATGATATTTTACTGTTTTACTCATTTGTTTCATTTGAACAGTAGCTAAAAAATATATACCAAGCGTTCTTAGCTACAAGTAATATCTTTGCTACTTCGAGCTTTCATACATTCTCTGCAATGGCATTTTTTTGGCTGATCACCTTCTCTTCTTTTGGTGTGTTCTGCATCTGGGATACTCACAGAAAGTTTGCTGCAATTCAAGTACACTCTGAGATGTGTCAGAATTGGAGCTGATTAGACAGAACAGTGACACAGGAAAACACGTTCTCCTCAAACACAGTTCTGAGGCTGACTAAGCCTTTGGAACCTCTCCCCACATCTGGAGTAACTGCTTTCTCACATGATTTATGCAAAATAATTCCATCTAAACATTTACCTTCTCAAGAATTGTTGAAAAACCTTGCACTTAGCTTTGCTGAAAAATTCAGTGAGCTGATACTTTAGGACAGAGTATGAGTTATTTGCAGTATCTCTGAAAAAACCACAAATTCTAGAAAAGACTGAAGAAAAAGGCAAAATACTTATTTTCTGTAGAGCCAATATATTAATCACGGACACAAAAATAAAGCACTTTTATTTACAAAGATAGGAAAAATTTTAAATGGATACCTGACTTAAAGGAGGGGTTTTTTCTAATTAGTTCTATAAAAAAGAAATTTTCTGTTTTGTGTTCAGCTCTGAGTTAATAGATTAAAGCACTTTGGTATGAAGTGATTCACCGTCCATGCCTTGAAAACCAAAATTTGGGAAAAAAAATTCTTTTGGCTCAAACAAAGATGACATTTACAACCCATGTCAAAACCAGCTCAAATCATCACAAGGTTTTTTACAACAAATTAGTGCTGCCTTTGCGTTTTGTATGGATACCAGAACGAGACTGGTTACATTTCAGCTCTTCTGCAATAAACCTAGAACTTTGGATAGACTTCAAACCATTATATCTCATATACTGATCCAGGCTGCTTACTTGCTAGCATTAGCTACTTTCTGACAGTGTCCAAAATCAATACAGAACACTGAATGCCTTAATTTGATGTACCATGTTGGATGCATTATGAGCGCATCCAAAACTCCACAGGGGACTGAAGACACTGGCATATCTCAGAACATGCATTTTGTTGTGTTTCTGAGCTAGGCAGAAAAATTCTTAAAACCTGTCTTCCTAGACAAATTTGGAAAGTTCATCATGTGCATCGACACCTTACCATAATACAGTAATGTATGATCCATAAACCTTTCTATTTTTCAGAGACTACATGAAGTTATTTGAGGGTAAGTTCCCCACATGAAATTTAACCTTAATTTTATGAGAAAGGACTGGGATGTCTATGGTAAATATAAACATATAAATGTATCTCTGAAATAAAAGCTAAAATACCTGAATCAGTTTTGACCTCACATAAACTTTTTGTTGATGGCCTTAATGTACAGCTGCTTAAGGAAAAGCTGCTATTAATACCCTGTAAGGATAGACATTTCTCTGTGAAGTTCAATGGACTTGTTCACTTATCACCTACCTCATTAAGTTTTAATTTTATTTTCATATGTTGTACGTAACCAGTGATAAGCTTGATGCTGCCAAAGCATTTAAAAATCAATTCACAAAAGCTTTTAAAACAGTGTGGAGAGACAGAGAGGGGTTATAAATGGAACTGCTGACAGACCTTATCTCTAGTGTCTTGAATGTCTCTTGGTCATACTTTAACATAGTTCTGTAAAGAAAGCTAAAATTCCTATTTAGACTCTTCTAAGAAGATCTGAAATAGAAGAAGATAATCTCTATTCTAAGCACATCCAAAAAGATTGCTCTTTATTTTTAATTGTTTTCTACATGTTTTTCTTTCTATCTACAGTAAAATAACAAAGGGGAAAAAGCCTTGTGTATGCACGACCATATAGGAAGGGATATTTCACCACTGGAAGATCTTTTATAAGGCTATATTTCATAATTTTTCTTTAGAAAAAAAATTGGTGAATAAATCTTTATAAAATTGTCTGCAAAATCTCTACTGAACTTGCTGGGAGACATTTCATATATATATATACATACTATAAATACTACTATACAGCTGAATTAAGAGAAGAATCATGCTGAGTCTGACATTTGGAAACTTCCTACTGAAGCAAACTAAATAGCAAAAGATAAGCAAAATGGTAAAATTCATAATAGAAAATCTAATATGTCAGAGGGAAGCCTATGAACCTGAATAAACAATACTTACAAGTAATATTGACAAAAATAACCTGCACAGAATATATAAATAATAGAATTTGAAAACTGAACTACTAAAAAAAGTATTAAAAGTTAGATCATTGAAATATAAGCTTTTTCTGAATACAAGAAATTTATTCATTTTTTTAATGAACTTTCCTTCAATGTTTAGCTGAAGTCTTGACCATTTTAATCAAAGGCTGGAAATGTAAGTTCCAAAGTGGGCTATATAAATACGTAACAGAATTATAGGTGCCATTAATATACTCATAATTATATGAGTAGTTGTACTAACTACTATAGAAATCCATCTGACAAATCACCCACTATTTTCAGGTGATCCACAAACACTGCTGGTAAAAATTGAATTACTCTTCTGGATCATATAACAATTAATGAACATAGTAATGAGCTGATAAAACTTATCAGTGCTTCTTGATTATCATATCTATTTAATGTTAGATTTATACAACTGTTTAGGTTACTTTGGTCTACTGTGCTCTTTTCATTTTCAGTGGAGATACACCACGTGAAACTTATGTAACCAACTAAAAAATTAAGCCTTGCATAGATTGCAAACTATTTCCTCGGGCTAATGCCTAAATTGAATATTGAGAAGAGATCAGATTGTTCAGTATTTTTTCAGGTTTTAAGTTTTTGGTGTTCTTTTTCTCATGTCACAGAGATGACTTTTTTCCCCCTAATGCTGTTTTAACCAGCATTAACCATTTCCTAAACCTGTGAGGTATCTGAGTAGGAAAGGTCCAGTATTGGCTCTGAAGACTGCTGAAGAAGGAATTTGAAACAATGGGACCTATTTCATAAAGTGATATCTGTTTGGTCTCATAAACTAAATGAGAAACAAAGTGGTTTTAGGATTATTTCATTATGCTATGTCCAGCTATAGAAAGACTTTAGGATAAGAAAAAATACATATTTTCTTTCCTCAAGAAGATCACAAAAGTAAATCCTAGTGTGCTTATTTTATTTTTTTACTGTAAGACATGGAAACTTTGGAAATTTTGGGGTTTTTTCTGATGTTCATATTTTCTTAGCTTATTTTTTACTATATAGTTCTCCAATATGTTTCTGTTATATAGAATATAAATATAGTATTTGTATTATTATATTTTTGTTGATCTTTAAGGAAGTAATAGCATGTAGTGGCAAAAAGGACAAGCAAGATACTTCTAAGTAAACCAAATTTTACTTACTCTCAGGTAAATTTACATAAACCAGTTAACACAAGATATTGGCTGACAGTTTCTCCTGTAGGTATCTTCTAGGTATTTTTTACTATTTCCTGAATTATCTTACTATTAAATACGGAAATACATTTCTCTTTGTTAAAGCTCTGCAAGAAGAAAAAAACATTTGATCTGATTCTTACCTTTTTAAGGTCTACACTTACCTCAAGGGGTTATATATTGACTACTAAAAGCAGGAATTACATCAAGGAAGAGGGTTTTTAAACTAATAGGTTGCTCTTAAAGTGACCATAATTGAAAGAATATAGAGTATCTAATGTGTTCAAACCAGAAAGTTGATAATGATTTTTGAAGACAGGGACACTTATTCTGATTACTAAAAGGTACTAAAATTTGGTTTGGGTTTTTGGTTTTTTGGTTTTTTTTTTGGTTGTTGTTTTTTGGGGAGGGTTTTTTGTTTTTTTGGTTTTTGTTTTTTGTTGTTTTTTTTTTATTCATATGCTTTTCTACAATGGATAACAATGTGCAAACTGAAGAAAAATAGTTTTGTACTTTAATGTTCATAGGCTATATCATATTGATTTTTAAAATTGTTTTCCCTTAAATTCATGGCTGAATACTAGAATCTTTGTTAGTGCTAATTGAATAAAAGGTGTTCTTTCAGTATTTCTGCTGGTACTAAGCAGACTGATATTTTTCTTAAAGAGAAAACAACACCTCCAAAACTCTGAATCAAGTAAAATAATGTCAAATCCTTAGATTAACTGCAGTATCTCTTGAGTTCATATAATCACACTTCCTTAAACGTCATGAAATCAAACAGTCATGTTCCACTTCCAGAGCAGGCAAAAGTCACACTATTTCAGAAACAGGCATAAAAAGTACACTGCTGGTTGATTTAAATAAAACCCATCCATTTATTGTAAACATGTGTCTCGGACTCAGAAAACTGGCTTCATATAAAAGCTGATAATTCATAAGCTGTTACTGACCATTCTGTAAATATTGAGTGAAATAGCAAGTGAGAAAAGATGAAAAAACAGACAAACAAAACTATTTTCAGAAGAAAATCCCAAATTATTTCAACCTATCAATAAAAAAAATTTAGAAATCAGAAAGGTTTCTAAATCTTCAGATAGAATTATGAAATTGCTTACTTCAACTAAGAAGAGTCAGGGAAAACAATAATTTTAAGATGGCACTTGGAATTTGGTAAATGGGATTGTATGCTGAGCTTCAGAAAAAAGGGACTCAGTGTGGTGACACAATATATTTTTTTCCAGTCTCATTTCTTATGTATGTGAACTGAATTGCCTTTTACAACTAGGAATTGTCATAACAAATCCCCCTACTCTTAAATAAGCAGAAAAACCCTGTTTGAAAGCTCTGGTTTCCTTTTATGCTCCAGACCCTGTGTAGAAATTCTCAAGGATATTCTTCTGTGTCAGGAAAGAAGCTAAAAGATATGATCACTCCAGAGACTCTTGTCATTCCAGATCAGGGACTGGAGTGAAATGGTACCAGCATTTTTTCTGTTATCATCAGTTTCTGCACCGTTTATTATTAATTTTTAATTAGGTTTTGAGAACTGAGATATTTCTTACATTGAATTTCTTATGATATGACTTTTTATGTAGACAGACTGGAACTATTACTATAAAAATGATGAGAATTGTACTTCTGCTTTTATGTTGTGAATCCTAATCCTTGATAATTTAATGATCATCTTTTCATCCTGTAAGAGTTGAATTTCATGAGCACTTTTCCATGCTCAGTGGCAAACCATACATTTGTAAGGCTGTCTAAGCTAATTAGTACAATATATCCACTTATATTCACAAATGTCTGATAACAGTGTGGTGATGGCCCACACAAAAGTAGTCTCCCAAATTGTGCGTGGATCTCTGCTATCATGTAATGAAAATCTGAATGAGCAAATTAAAATAATTTAACTGCTGATTATTTTGGTGCTTAAATTATTTCCAGAGTTTGCAATAAATTCTGAGCTTTAAAACAGAATAATAAAAATATTTTAACTGTTTAGGTATTCCTTTGCCCAGACAGCACAGATTGAACACATATCTCATCATATTTCATTGAAAATTACAAACAAACAAGCAAACACACCTCCTCCCCCCCACAAAAAACCCCCCAGAAACACCAAAAAAGCCACCAAAACACACACACATACACACAAACCTACTGCAGAAATATTTTTTTCCCTTATAGTTCTTACTTTCTAGGTGGACAGATTCCTACTAACATAGGAACACAGAAACCAAAGGCAAAGGTTTCCTCTTTTAAACAACATAAAATTCAGAATGTGATTCACCATTAATCTGAGTTTGGTACTACAGTAATGGCAATGAAGAAAAGATTTTACTGAGACCAAGGCAGAGGTGAAAAGGAAAAAAAAAAGGCAAGGGGGATAATTAATTTAATCATCTGATGCTGAGAAACTCAGGGCCCAAATCTTCCAATTAAATCAATAGGTTATAAGTCAGGAGAGAATTGAGCCTGGGAATGTCAAGCAGAATTTCAATGAGATCTGAGTACCTAGTTCTTTCAAAAATTCAAGAATTTTTGGGGACAAAGCATAAGGAGTTAAGATACCTTTTCATGAGCAAATCCTACCTTCTGGAGTTAAAATGTTGATGTGGAACACTATGATGAGAACAGAGTATTTCCTAAACCTTCAGATTAAACACTTCCAACCAAAAAAGAAATCAAACTAAATATGACCCACAAATTATATTTCAAAAGGTATGAGAGCAGAGCCTCACCTGCACTAAATTAGTTAAACTTCAATAATTTCAAATACCAATTTATGTCAAATGAAAATCTCATCCATAAAACTTTGCCTTTCCAGGAAGCTTGTGTCTGTTTTGTAGGGAGCACTAACTTCCAGTTGCTGCCTGTATTGCAAAGTAAATCACATCATGATTTCAATAAGGCCCCCCAGTTCATTCCCCTGCCCCAAACTGGAACATCTTAAAAGCAGTAGGTTCAAGCCTTGATTAGTTATGTTTCCAAAAATGAAGGTTCCATAACTTCTCTGGGCAACCTCTTGTACTGTTTGGTGAATTTCATGATAAAATTTCTCTTCCCAATATCTAATTACAATTCCTCTGTTTGCAGCTTGTGAGACTTGTCCCTGTTCATGTTACTGATCCCTTTGAGAAAAGTCCAGCTCAACCACCCATTAGATTCTCAAGAATTTTTATCTAATGATCACACATGAAATGCATATAGATCCACGCAGTATGCATATATTGGTCTTTGATATCTTCCACAGAGCTTTTCTATCAGAATAATTTACTTTAACATGCAAGAGACTAACATAAAATCCTACAAAGACTTGTGAACATGAAAAAATTTCCCTGCTTAAGCACTACATTCACTTTGAAGGGTTGAATAGCAAAGCTTAATAAATATCTCTGAAGGATGGTAGCTTCATTCTATGGTATAATTTTCAACTTAATTACAGATTAACAAATATTAGTAAAGTGTAGAGTATGACTGAGGAGAAATTTATGATGATTACAAACTGTAGTATGATGGGGGAGAACAACAGGAAACTAATCAATGGATACAATTGCAATCTTGAAGAAAATGCAAATTACTGGAATATGTTATTATTTTAATCAATTATTAAATTGCGCTTAACATCATCACATGTGGAAATATTAAATAATACTAGGCAAAACTGAATGATCCAATAAACGTCATAAAAAGCAGCTGATAACAATCAAAACATAGGTAGAAACGTTATTAAAAAAATGAGACCATTTTTCTCGATATATAATAAACTGGCATCTTGACTCAATGATAAAGTAGAGAGATTTCTTTGCAAAAATGCTGATGTGAGTTGTGCTCAGCACTTGTCTGTACAATTTACATTGCGATTTGTGACACCTGCCGATGCCCTCAAACTCGATTTCCCCTCTATATAAAAGGCTGCAGAGCTGCTGGCAAAGCATTCTTTTTCAAGGGACTTTTCCTCTGGAATGCTCTTCCTTGCCAGGGTCTAAAATAGCCATAAACTGTTGACATTCTGGGAATGCTACAAAGTCCATCTGTGTGAGCTGACTGAGGCAGTAGCGGGTGGGATATCTCGTGGGAAGGTGTGATGGAGGTGCACAGGTCTTATGACTAGGAATTAAATGGGGTGTTAGAGAGTGGGAGGACAGAAGACTGCTGCTTTTTTTAGAAGCTTTATTTATTGCAGTCTCTACATTATGTTTTAAAATACATGCCAAGGTTGCTCAAAGTCTTACATGTCCTCTGGAGTGCCTATTTTTGGATTAAAATCCAAATGAATGATAATTCTACTCCTAGTGTAAATGATTCATTTTGTTTTCCAAATTTCTCAGAGACTTTTCATAAATTAAAATCTAAGAAGCAGACTGTTATTTTTCAGAATCCTTCTACAATTAAATTAGTATGACTTTTTAAAGACTAAGACACTACACAAAGTAAGAATGCAAGAATCAACCCAAATGATTTTGACAGTTGGAGCATGATGGTTTGCAGCAACTTTTTTTGTAAAATGCCCATGTTAAGCAAACTTGATTACAATGGTTGCACTGGTTTGTTTTCAAGGGCAAAAAAACTCCCACGAGCAATGATTCTGGTTAAAAAATACAAATAAATGAAACAAATTCTAGGGATTAATTAGATTAAATTTGTATGATGATGTTTTGATAACAATAGTCCCTTCATAACAAGGAAAATACCCCCAAAAAATTGATTTTCTGTTGATTTCAAATTCAACAACATTCAGATTTTCCTGTATTAACCGTATGACTAAAATCCAAAACAGCTGTCATTTTTTAATCACTGATCTTTAAACAGCCTATATGTAGGTAGCCTGCCCTAACATTTGTTAACAAGAGTAGCCAAAGTTCTACATTTAAACTCAATTCAGCAGAACTCAGATAGTGAAAAAGAGTTGCAAGTAACCCAAATTTGAAAAATATTGATTTTTTTTTTACTGCATCTTTATAAGAATAACCTTTTTCTTAATAATAATTGATTCTTTATTCATAGCTATTTGAGAGATTTCATGCAAAACTTTCAACTGTAATGATCCCCTGAAATTCAGATTTTAGCTTTGTTCCATACTAGGTATAAGATTACTCACATTTTATATGCTCTTTTCTGGACTAAAGACATGGTTAGACATTGTTTTCCCTGGTGACACTAGGGATAGTAAACTGGAGACAATGATATTCCTAAAACCTTTCAATTTTTCTCAGTATTTAGTCATAAAAAACAAAAATCCAACAGCTGAGATAATCATGGAAAATCATCTGAAGTAATTATTTTAGAGTGTAATATTTTCAGATTAAAATTCAGTACCATAAAACACTAACGTTGATCACACATCTGTTTGTTTTTTAAGTTTTTTTTAGAGGAATGGGAAAAAAATTAATCAACAGCTCATAATAATCAAAGTATTTTTGTAGTAAATCAGATTTGAGAATTCTGTCAGTTTTTCTCAATACAAAGTTCATGAAGAGGTAGAAGGTTTGCCTGTAACCAATACTGTGATTCATTGTAAATATTCATAAAAGTTCCACTAGACATGACATGAAAGTATGTGATGTTATTACCTTTCCTTTCTTTTCCATCTTTTCATAAATTTCTCAGTTCTGCAATTCATACAGATTTTTTTTAAGGAGGAATTAAATAAAATTTGGGTTTGTCAACTCTTAAAATTCCTTAATTTCTGCTACTTATTGGTTGTGATTGGCTTAATATTTGTTTAAAGGAACTTAATTTTTTTTTTTTAATGAATTAAACTAAAATTACTAGAAACTAGTTCAAGTGTAAGGAAACATTAGTTGGTGGATCAAACAAAGAGAATTTTTTTAGATAAATGTTCATTTTTTTGTTTATTTTCACATGTTTTATTCAGTTATTCACTGCCAAGAACAAGAAGTAATTTCAGATAACAATAATACATCAATAATACCTTTTTGTATCAGGTCACATGTAGCAGTCATTCAACCAAAAAAAAAAAAGACTGGAAATATATCTTAAAGAAAATAGAAGAAGTTGAAGGTTTCACAGTAAAAAATTATCTCAATGAAAATTCTAAGATTTTTTAATGAAAGAAACATTTTAAATTTTTGTTTTTAATTCCTTTGAAATTTTATGTATCCATAGTCGTTGCTTGCTTTTCTCAGCATATTTAATCATTCTGCATTTCTAAATATTAAATGCGCATTCTTCCAAATCTTCCAGAAAGCCTCAACAAAGGACATAGAGGTGGAACAAAAAATAAACAAAATTAGCACATTTTAAAAGTTATCCAGTTATCCATACTGTTAAATAAACTGATCTTCAGTCTTCAAAAAATCTGCTTGGTAATGGATAAGCTTTCTGTAATTACTCTCCCCTTCTCCACATTCCTGTCTCTTCCTGATGCTATCTAATGTGAAACCAGACAGCCCCACAATGACCCTCATGCCCTTGTAGGAAGCTATAGAAGCAGAACTTTTCGTTGCAGGCAGCCACCAGTAACAACAACACTTCAATTATGTCTAAATCCACACAAACAAGATGAATTTAAAGTTTTCTCTGGGATTCTCTTCCCCCTTTTAGTACTTTTATTTTTCTGTGTATCTTTCTTTACCACAAAATTGATCATTCTACTCAAAGAATGCTATAGATGCCCGCTGAAAATTTCCAAAGCATTTGAAAGCAAAAGAAGGCTTTCCTCTCTGATTCCCTGTCCCTGCTCTATGTGTTGCACTGAATTCTTGTTTCTACACCTGAAAGATTTTACGTTTATATCAAGTAGCCAAGAGCATTCCAGTGTGCTGAGGCAGACGAACCCTCTGTGCCTGAAGTATGTCTGATACAATCAGCCTCAAGGAGCGCTGAAGTAAAACACCAAGACCTTTTGAATCTTACTCAAAAGCAGAGTCATTAGAACAGACACATTAATCAGGCTGGCATTATTATCAGTCGTGTAAGCAGGCATGACAACACAGGAATGCCACAATTTACCCCTCACTCTTGTCACCTGCAGAAACAAGGTACAGTTCTCACAGGACACTGAGAAGTTGCATTCTAATTCATACAATGGAATGACAAGTAAGCCTTGTCTATCTCTGGGCTAAGCAAGGCTTCACTATGGGAAAATTCCAGACTTTCACTGTAGTATTTACAGTTCCATATGTCCATTATTCACATGACACAAGCAGGAGCTGCACGTACACAGTAATAGTACATTCTGACTGAGGTAACACGGAGATAAACAAAAGGCTGTCTGGCATCAAACTTGAGGTCATTCTCTTAAAATCACTGTTTTGGTTTTCTCATTAGTCTCATGGATTACCTGAACATCTCTACATCTATAAAAAACATAATAAAACACCCCTGATCCTCCCGGCAAATTAAACAAATCAAAGGATAATAGTACAAATAGACAAATAGCTGAAAAAATAGACACTTTTATAAATCAGCCTACTTTACAGAGCAGGTTTTGCTGAGGAGAGAGCAAAAAAAAGTGACATATATTTTGAATGACACTCTGTATTTTATACTTCTTGGTTTTTATGTTCACCTTTGATACGCTTTAAGAAAAAAGAATAAGAGCTACTAAAAAGATTCCTTTGCATGTTAAGAGTGACTTCAAAACACTTTCATGAACTGTCTTTTTTTGCTTTGCTTACTCCTATGTTAAGAGTGAACCAGGGTCAAGAATGGCAGTCATAGATACACAGTAGCCACCAAGCATGCTCCTTGTTGGTGAACACCGTAAAAAAGACAAGTTAATTATGATCTGCTCTCTGCCTCTCTTCAGTGAATAATTTGTCTTTTCCAGCACTCCCATTCCTTTGCACTTTCTTTCATAAAGCATGATGCTGAAAAGTGGTGGAGAAAAAATGTGGAAAGGGATTTGTATACAAAAAAAGTATTACAAAATCTGGATTTCTAAATACCCCTGTGCTTGTTCCTTGGTGCTTACAAATCAAATAAAACTGCAAATTGAAACGTGTAAGTTGTTTGTTTGTTTGTTTGTTTAAATAACATAAAGCAAATTACATACTTTAAATTCAAATGCATTTAAGTATGCAGATTACGCACATATACATATTGCTACACTTTTTTTTCATTTTACAAATACATTCTCTAAAGGCAGAAATTCCCTTTTTTTAGGACCAGAAATAATGTTTTCAGAACAATAGCATCTTCCTCACTGTAACCATGAAGCTGCTTCTTGTTAGATGCTTTGAACCTTATTTCTTGTACAATAAGAACCCAAATATTTAGGATGAAAATTGTTTACAAACAGTATCTCTTTTAACAAACAATAATTTTCTGGGCTAGATATCAGTCATCACACCTCGTTTCACTTCCTATTTAAGTGCCATTCAATTTATTTACTCTTAATGAAAGATACAGCTCAGCAGAAAATAACCTGTAAAATGTGAAAAATTCTGAATAGAAACTACCCACACACAAAAAATAGGAAATTAAAGGAAATATTTCCATCAGTATGCCTTCTCGTTTGAAACCATAGACAATGTACACACTGCATACACATCCAGAGGGCAGTAATATGTAACTTCAAGCCATGAGCTGTTTAAAATTCTAAAGCTTCAAGTGGAAATTATGCAGAGAATTGCAAGGTGTGAAACAGACTGTTAATCTATTATGTAAATGATGCAATATTTAGAGTAACATAGAAAAGTATCTCCTGGTTAGACCTTATTGTCGTAAGTTTCCTAAAATTATGAAGATAATCACAATTTCTTCTTCCCATTTCTTGGGCAGAAGTGCACATTTTCTGTGCTATGAGGTCAATACAGATAAACATAAAAAGAAAACAATTGATCACTGAGTTGAACCTCCAAAACACTCAGAAAATTTAAAGGGGAAATTATATTGCTAATTCTAAATGTGGCATTACCAGCCTGTCATCTGAAAATTTTGTGTGTGACTGATGGGGATGTTGCAAACCTTTGGTAAGGATGCATCTGTACAGGAAAATTTTGTGTAGTTGAATGTCACTGCTACTGAGGTTAGTATAAGAATATTAAAACAATTGACTATACTAGAAAACGAAGTAGTTTCTCTTGTGTAGTAAAATTTGGAGACAATTCTCATTCTATTTATTAATTTGTAACAGATACTGAAGATAAAAGTCATCTAGCTAACAGATTAACAGTTTCTTTAATTGTTAGTTTTAATAAAATTATTTAAATATCTAAAATTTTACTGGATTTGTTATTCCTTGTTTCTAAATTCTACCTTCCTGATCCTGTACTTTATTCCCCCCCATAGTACTCTATGCACAATTTAAACAAATAAAAAGACAGAACCTTCCAATCATCATCACATCATCTAAATGGGGAGAGATACAAAGATGATCTATTAGGCTGTGTGTATATATGACTGTACCTACGTATTTATATTTATATATATAAAACCTATAAATAACTTAGCATCAATGGAGCAACTGTCACATCACAAAGTATGTGATATATAAGCAAAAATAAAATACAGAAAGTAATTTTTTTCTCACCTTTTGTTGTGTTTTGCATTAAAAAAAAAGAAGAAAACACAAATAATAAATGAGGCATTATTTTTGAATGTACACATTTAAGTAGCAGTGGTAAATTTCTAGGAATTATTTTACTCTGGACAAACTTTTTGCTTTGCTATCAGAACTAGAGGAATTTAGTAAATGATGGAATTAGGCAGAAGAGCTGTTGTCACTTAGTGGTTAAGTTTGAGAATATTCAATGCATCCTTCCTTCTCCAGGAAGGCTGTGCTTTGGGAATCAGAAGACTATATGTAACACTAATGGACCTGTGAATAGCAGCATAAAGTTGGAGCTAAAATATTAATTTCTGTGTAAGACAAGGCTTGTCAACCATTCCTGATTCAGGTGAATCTACTCTATCACAGGAACAAGGAAATACACTCTGTACTGTCAGCTTTGCAGAAACAACTGGGTGTATATATATATATGTATATATATATATATATAACATTATTATATCTCTGTTGGACTTCCCTGACTTGGACAGTCATCTGTGCTTCAGTCCCAAAATGCTGGACCCATATACTTACATATTCCCTGAGTGTAAACTGACTACAAATATTATTCCTAGTTTCAGTCTCGCACAGCCTTTTGTTTTTATTATAAATTTTGTCTCTCTTTCCTTTCAGTGAAAGTAGAACTTGAAGCCCCACTGATTTAGGCCCTTAGGACCTGTGTTGGATCCCAGAATAAATCAAGAAAGTATTTCTTTATAGTGGTTCAATATGGTAAGCATATTTCACTTCTTTCCCCAACAAAAGAAAAAAATCTGAGGCTTAACATATAATACATGCCCAGTTTCTGTGTTTACACCAGGCTCCACTAATGCATTCTTACTTCAGCTCTGGTCTAGAGATAACTGCTAGTTCAGGGAGCAGCAGTCTACAAAACAGGTGCAGTTAAAATAAATAAATAAATACAGACACATATCTTCCCACACACTTGGAAGACATGAGTTGGTAGCTGCCAGAAAGTATAATGGGAAAGCAGTTCCCAACTTCTGTTGGTGCCTCCCTGCAGGCAGTTTTAATGCATGTTCACAGAAATACACGTTCAAGAGATTTGCTCACACAGACCCTGGATCTACAGGATTATTTGCGGTAAAGGGCATGAAATCCTAGCTAATACAAAAAGGCTTTTCAAGTATATTACACACTGTGTTTGCATATACAATCCATGAGTTTAATGGTCTTTTTGCGTGAACTTCAGCATTAACAGATTCTAGATCTCAAGCTATGTCATGGGTATAGGACCTTACAGACTGTGTACCAATATGCCCATTTGACCAAGAGATGATACATATTCAGTGGTCAAAGAGGAGGCTTATATTCACAGGTAGGCAGTAACAACAGTGCCTCAGTCTTTCTCCGGAGCTGCCATGCAGAATGGATCTTTCTGAGTATCAGGCTGGTCCCAGAATAATGGTAATGTTGATTTAATGAGAAGTTGCTGATCAGTTGTCTTTGATTCAGACTACCCTGATTCCATACAGGTCTTCTACCATTGATGTGAGTCCTATAAGGAAGCCACATTTGAACTAGTTTAAGCTGTATATTCCACTGCTGCAGTTCACGTAGTCTTGTTGTCAGCCTCCCAACCCAATCATGTTAAGCATGGCTAACTTAATTTCACCCTAATTTCAGCTTGATTTAAATGTGAATAAAGGATAAAGGATCTAACTTTGAAACATACTGTGTATCCACAAGAATAGACACAACAATATAAAGGTTGAGGTTTGGGGGGTTCTTTTAATTGTAAGTGTAATATAAGGAGGCTAGTAGTTCTAGTTCTGTAGTTTCAACCACAAGCAAAGCAGTTTTCAGGAAAAATTAGGGAAATAAGTCTTGGTAAGGTTCTGAAATCAGAAGCACAGTTTAAAGAAACATACAGTGATTCATCAGATAATGTTCACATGCAAAGGGAGATGGCAGAGAACACATGCATTTAATTATCTTTTATAATTCAGAAAATCCTAAATAGCACTTTGTGTACTTTTAGATACAAAAATGTTGTGGTGAAAATGTCTTTAAACATTGCAGTATCCTATGAAGACCTATTCAAATTGGCCCCTTATTTGGCTTCAGACACTTCACACGAAAGCTGCAGTGTCATAGTAAGACAGGTGTTCTCCAAAATGGATATTAATTTCGAAGTGATGTATTACACAATATATTTCTTTGTAGCTGACCATCCCATGTAAATGAAGAATATGACTTTTATGAAACAGGCACACAGATTTTAATGTGACAGTGATCTATCTTTGTGGTGCATGCAGGTTCATGTGTAAAACATGAAAAACAGCTGGATGCTAAAGAAAGACATCCCTCAAGGCTAAAAATGTAAAACATCTTACAAAATATAGGTTTGGAATATACAGACATGTTTATATGGTAAATTCTTCATAGCAGGGAGTTTTCCCTATTGTATCTATAAAGTGCCATTCTTCAGAAATAGAAGGACTGAGTCTGATCACAGTTAAAATTTTTAAGGCTAGTGGGAGATACAGATAAGGCAAAGCAACATGCACATATAAGCAAAAAGTGTCAGAATTACAACATGGGTCCTTAGGCTTTCATATACCAAAAAGACTTTACTGTGCCATGTGAGCATAGCCCTGTCTATAAGGCAGTGCAGTGATGCAAGAGGCTTCTATTTCAAGAAGTATTTTACTTATGGAACAACACTTTTAGAAGTAAAATAGCTAACCAGAAAGCACCCACTTCGGGGGAGCTTAGCTGCCTTCTCTTATGATCACAGCAATAATCCCTACCAGCTCCAAAGAAGCTGCAGCTAGAGTGTTACACCCACTGGGAGAAGCCCACATCAAAATCTTCTACAATGCTGGAGGTGATGTCTTGCTAAAAATAAAGGTAACTGTACAATTACACCCTTGAGGTTCTGTTGGAATAGGTTTTGAAAGGAAGACAAATATGTCGGATAAAAAAAGAGATGTTTATATTCAAATCAATGATGACAACTATGGTGTTTCATTATTCCCCATTGAAAAAGCTTAAGAACAGTCTGCACACAGGATTTTTTTGGCATGTAAAGAACTTGCACTAGGAAATACTGAATAATACTTCATTTGTCTTTTGTATGAATAGACAACTTAAATATGAATAATTTCAAAGCTTTCTCTTTTCCATTACAATATTTGTACATTCTAAATGTCTGTACTATTCTACACCTTATTAGCAATCTTAATGAAGTAAAAAGGTTTATGTTTTCCATTATTATGTTTATCCAACTATACAGCATAGCTGATACAATGATTTCAATAAGTATCCACATTTTTCTTCTCAAAAGTTCATCACCAAATAGTGAACTGAAAGTATTTTTTCCAACATTTCCTTTTATCAAAATGTTCAGTGTGGCAAGCTAGTGTCGTATTTTAATGCGGAGCAGTTTTATTGCAATCTCAGTGGTATCTGCCTGTCAGCAAAAGGGTGGCGTAATGGATTGTAATCATTTTTGCACAGAGTAAGGACAGGTCTAGCAGAAAATATTTAATTCTAGGTGATAGCTCCTGCAGAGTCAGTAAAGGGCACATGCTAATAAGGAAGCTGCAGAAAGGCACTGGTGATGACATGCTCCCTGAAAACAGCAAGCTCAGCAGATACAGTACAGCTAATAGAACCATTACTGCCTCATGTCAAGCTATGAAAAATACCAAAGGACAGAGTCATCACAGTGAAGGAAAAAACAAAGCTCTTGTATATTATGGTTGGAAAAGCTTTATAGGCAGAACAATGTTAGGATAACAGTGTTATCAAATGCATGAATAAAAATATGGCAAAATGCTTGCTCAGTAGAAAGAGCAATTTCCCCACTGTAATTCACTCTATATTCCACATGTCGTAGCTGTACCACTCATTGTATTAATTTTCAGTTTGAAACTCATTTCCCACAAAGGCATCTGTTGTCTTCTGCTGATGGCAGCAAGTTTGCTTTTGCTTTTCTTTTTTTAACTTCAGTTTATGATAGAGTCCACAAGTAAAACATAAAGCACTGCAAAAGCAGAATACAAGGCAGGAAAAGCATCCAAATGCTTTTACAGAGAATTAATTTTCCAGACTCTGATTAAAGGCTTCTGTTACCACTGGCAAAGTGTTGATCAGCTTCTCTCCTTCTAAAACTGGGAGTCTGTCCAGAACCACTAGGACTATAAAATCTTCAGAAACACTAAGATTATGAAATCTTCATAGCATGTCTGTGTTAAAACAAGAAGCACTCTAGCTGGTCACATTATAGACAGATAAAAATCTGTTTCCATCTGACATAACATCTGCAGTTTAAAATTCTGCTTAACAAAATTTTATCACTAATTCCAGATAGGAGTAAAATACTGAATATAACAAATGAGGTATGTATAAGTATTTAGACATACAACATAAAAACCTACTGGAAAATAAAATTGTAGTGGACATTTTCCTAACAGTTTTTCAAAGCAAAGTATTGCTCTTAATCCTCCACAAAAACATAAATTGTGTCCTAATCTACCAAAGAGAGTATTACACTTGCCTGTTTTTTGGTTTAAAAAAAAATTGTGGTCCCTCTGCCTCATTTCAGTTGGTGAATATGAGTTTGACTCTGAGCTGACTCACTGCTTAAGAAAAAAGCAAGCTAACAAATGCCAGACACAAGAGTGGCTATCTAACTTTCCCCACTTTGAAATTGCAATGCTGCTAATGGGATCTTTGTTTTACCACCAACGGGCTTAATTAGCTGGGATTGTTAGTGAAATAAGTGTCTAAGAAAAAGCCTACTAAATCTATGGAGTCTTTCTATTGGCTTCCATTGATGCTACCTTTCAGAACGACAGTGTTAATTTGATGAGTTAGATCCATAACACCAAATCTTGGAAATCAAGACTTACAGTGGGTTTTTTAAGTTTTAATTTTATGTCCTTAAAACTTACCAAAAAGTTGACAGTTTTATTATAAGATGAAGAAATGTTTCAAAGTAAATTTTTGTATAATTTGCCATTATACTCTTCTCTTAACAAGCTGAACATCAGAGGCTGGCTCAGAAACCTCAGAAACCTCATAAGTAGTCTTCTAGAACATTCAGTTTATGATCCCCATTCTTCCTTTTCTCTTTACACTATTAATTGAGTGTTTCTGTGGGATACCCCTGAATAATGTAAATTTTTGCACTTCCTGCCCTGCTTCAAACTGTCAAAAACACAAAACCACTACAAGAAATAAGTTAATTAGAAATTATTCTCTGTAAATTAATGTGTGTCATTCATCATAAAGATTAATTGTATTAGGAAACGATAATTACACCTGAATCTCATTTATATGGAAGATGAGGGCAAGTACAATTTCAAAGAGCTCAGTCACTTGTATTCATGGGCATTTTTTACCACTTAGATATTTTTATCCTAAGTAAGCCTCAAGTAATTAATTTCAACCTGGCTCAGATTACAAACTCATGGAAATCAAAGGCTTAGGTAGTAAGAAACAACCTATAATTCACTTACTTAGTGATTTGCATTGCTTTAAAGGTCTGTTTTAGAACCTGAGAGGAACCCTGCAAACCATGGTCACATGAGAAATCTTTTTCTTGGCATGAATAGACCCATTAATTCAATGGGGGTACTCATGTGAACAGAGACTGATGTCAAAAACCACTGATGCTGAGAATGCACTCTTTTGTGTTTTCTTTGATTTGTATGGATAAGCAAGGAAGTGTGCATGAGGAGTACTATGTGGAATATTATGCTATTATTCAATATGCTAACCCTATTTCACATTATTTCCCATTAAAAAAAACTGTGGTATGCTATACTCTCACTCATACTTTATCCTTAAATCTGTTAAGTAGTATCAGAACAGTAGGTCCTTTTCATTCCAGACATGATTGTAATGCCACAGTAATTAACAGATTCTGCACAGTTATCCATCCTTTCTTCCGATGAGGTTTCCTATTGAAGATTTTTCACTGAAAAAGAGCTTCATTAAGATTTTGTTAATCAATATTGTTTTAATAATTCTTACATTTCTACGAGGACTGATCTCTTCATGGGTTTTTGAGTAAGGTTCTGACCCATCAGGGCTCAGAGAAAAAGAAGGTATATTAAATCATCTGTTAGGGTTTTTTCCCCTAGCATGTGTCAACTAAAGAGAAAACAGAGATGCCAGAGAACATTAGAAAAGTACTGCACCACTCATCATTACCGCATCAAATATTCTCTTAACTGGACAGATTTCTGTTATAACTGTCATATATACAGGCTAAACAATGCTGCTGCCATCTGCCAAAAGGTGTAGCATGAAAACAGTATGCCTGTTGTACTGTAGCTTGAGGCTTCAGGAAGAAAATAAGAGAGGTTGCCATCTGCTTCTGTTTGTAATTCCCTGCATGTAGATTACATAGCAAGACTGTGGGGAGATGTTGCCTCCTCTGGAAAATATTGTCAGGCTATGAAAATGGCTCTGAAGATTTACTGCCACTTCTGCAATACCAGCAGTTGTATACAGGGAACAAGCCTCACTCTCTGCAAAAACCAAAGTCCTTCGCTGAGATTTAACTGGCACTTCAGTATGATACTGACTTCTACAAATATATGCTTTATCTAAAGACGAACAAATTTGAAAAGATCTCCATGCACTGTTTTATTAGTACTCTTGCACTGTCACATTGTCCAGGCCAGGCGATTATTTAGGAACTAAAGCTATCTTGGTTTCTTAGAAGCAATGAGGAAAATTTTAAAAGAGATTTTCTTAAATATATTAATGGATGCATCTTCACAACAGAAATTCTGTCTTCCTTGTTTTCTTAATAGATTTTAGAAAAAAAAAATAAAAGAAAAAAGGAACTAGTTTAAATTAAAGTAAGAGCTATAATATTATCAATTTCTAGATTAATTAAATCAGGGTGAATTCATCATTTTAAGGACGATATCATAATTTTAAGATAGTCACCGAGAAACTATGTTCAGGGCTCCATTTTGGCTCAGCCTTTAGATCAGGCCAGAGTCCTGTGAAAAATTATATATTATCAGAACCTAAAATGATGTCTAGTGTACTGCAGAGAGCAGAACTCTGTTTCTGAGGATGCACTGGTTGCTTCTGAAATGCACCTTCGTGGAGAGAGATCTTCTTCAGAGAGGTGCTGTAACACAATCATAGGTGAAGATTCTCCTTCTTGATAAAAGACTCTGGGTTTTTTATTACACAAAGCTTGACCACTTTAATAACATCTGTGTACTTAAAGCCATGCTTAGCTTAAGTGTAGATGCAAATATACTAGTATTAGAAAGCAGGTCTAGTTCAGGTTTCCTTACAGCTGTAAGGAAAGAGACAATATCTTTTGATGTGAACCACCAAAGCAATTATTGAAAGCTGATATAATTGCACCCGTATTAATGCTATACAACTACATTGGGAAAAACACCATTCTCCTATAAAAAATAATTTAACTGATATAAAGTCTATATAAAAATCAGTAAATATACACTCTCCATGAAGATTTGAAACATAGATAAGGCCATCACAGTGCTATGTTCACTTTCCCACTTTGCAGCCATGGAGAAGGCTCACAATAAAGCCTGTTGTTAAGGCTTCATGGTTGTCATATTGCATTGTGTTATTATAACATTAAATTGTTACTACAATGAGACAGATGAGAAAGAACTGGAAATAGTCCCTCAAGACAGTTAAAATGTACAAACTTCACTTTTCATTCCATGGAAAGAGAATCTTTCCTGCTTTCCTGTAAAATAATGTTTCAATCACAGTTGCTAAAGAGTCGCAAACAGCTGCTTACCTCAGTATGTACATGAAAGAAGAAAAGCACTTCAGAGCAAGGGCCACAAGAACAAATGTCATGATGGGAATACTCTATGTCACCATTATGAAGTAGCTTGGAAAGTAAATATGTCTTAACTGAATTAGTTGAAAAAAGTTACCATTTCTCTCTCATTATGCATAGTAAAAATAACAGTAAACTCACTAATCTATCAGAATATTTGTCTTTCTTGCTCTTGGAAAACCTGACAGAAAAAAATACTAAATTGTTTAGATAAACACATTTTGTTTATATTTCTACTTTTCTTGTTTCACTGTTTTCATGGAGGTTCATTCCAAAATCACTCATTCAAAATGCCTGAAACCACCCAATTGCCTTTTTTTGATATACGCCAAATATTCTCCAAAATTAAACGTGAGTATTCATGCAAATATGGTCATGTTATAATCATGTTTTGTAGAGATGTATGGAAAATAGAGAATGATAGGGATAACTGAATAACCATCAGTGGTGGAGCTGATGTTCAAAGGAAAATGCAGGTTTGCAATCTTTGAAAATGAAATGAAGATTTGTCATTTAAGGCATAAGAACTCGATCTTCATCCGATTGACCTTGGGAATTAATAAAAATACAAGATATATACAGGCATGCTTAGTGTCACACTTCTGTGTAAATATGTCTTTATATGTCCTTGTCATGGTGTTGCCTATGAATACTTCATTTTCACTTGAACATTGATGAATGAATGAGGAGGAAACAAACACCACAGGATTGCTGACTAACATGTAATCTTTCAAACTGCATGCTGGAACACCACACCAGTGTGGAGAACTCCTGCACATGGCTCTGCAGCACCAAGCAGGGTATATCAAGTGGATTTCTAGCTGCACAAACCACTGCAGTTTATGGTGTCTCACGTGGAATGTGCACATGAAGAAGCATCCAGTGACCGAACTTAGTCAGGAAAGCTCTCTGACATATTGCAGGACAGTGACAAGAGAAGATAAAATGAAAATTTTCAGGGTTCATATAAAGAATTTCACCAAAAAAAATGTATGCAGTATTTCATAAAATGACATTTTGTATTTGGTCAGCATGTGATTATCAGTGAAAATTTTCTAAAATTTTAATAATTAGCTTTTGAAAAGACAGACTTTGTAACCCACATAGAACCTATTTATTCATAGAACATAACTTCTTTCTACAGTTACTTTGGGGACATGCAATTTGCAGATGAATCATTTCATTTGTCCTTGTTAAAAAGGCACAGAGTTCTATTTTTGTCTATTTATATTATATTTTAACTCTTATGTTGTTGCTGTTTAACTGCTAGCAGAGAGGAGTCCAGCTCTTCAGTGTGGCCAAAAAGTGTATTTTATTAATTAACTACTACTTATATAGACTTTCAAAGGTCACCCAGATTGGTCAGTTCAAAACCTCCACCCAGGCTGATTGGCCAGGCTTGAATGTCCATATCTTGAGAGACCGTTTCACCAACATCCAAACTTTATCTTTGTTTATAAAACACAGGAAGAAGAGAGAAAGAATTCTCACGGGAAAGGTCTGTGCTAGCCACATTATGTTACTGTCAAACATAAGCATTTAATTCTTCACATCCTCCATTCCCATATCATCATCAGGCCAACACAATTCCAAATCTATAACACTGAATCAATATCCTGACAAATGAACTTGATCTATCATTTGATGGAAATCAGTAACAATTACGGCAAAATGCTAATCTCATGGGTATATATCGCTGAGGGAAACTGCTCTTACCCATGAAGGGTTCTTTATAGGCAATATTTTAAGGTCAAAGATTGATCTGCTATGCTAAATTGTAGGATATGGCTATGCAGAGTTTGAAATACTGTTTATAGTGAAAGCCAATGATTTTTGAAGATGGATGCATTAACTTGTGTATAATCAAGGTACAGTTCGCATTTACAAACTCCATTTCAGAATGCCAGTTAAAACAATGCTTAAACCTAAGGTTAAATACTTTCGCTGATGTTATTACGCTTGACTCCCTTTTGGAATTTTTGGCGATAGTGCATGCCAAGAGCACAGGAAATAAAAATACTTCTCTTTTAGAATAGTCAGTAGAGAATGTGACATCTATAGCTATTAAAAAATCATAAATACATAAAATAAATATTAAAATATTAAAGACCAAAAATTAGTGCAATTGCCATCATAAACTATTCCTTTGTATTCCTGATTCATTCTACAGGGCAATTCAGCCAGATTTCCAATATCCAAAAAAATAATAATAAAAGGAACTTTTACTGTTATCTTTCCAATTAAAACTTCTTTTCAATGGATATTGATGTGCTGCTATATTTAAAGGTTCATTACAAGTCTTTCAGCCAATATGTGTATACTTCTATACTTCTTTTTTAAACAAATATTAGATGGAGTACTATATTGTAAACCAGAGGCTGAAATATTTACCATTAGTATAAAAATCTGCGTTATTCTCCTTCTCATTACCTATCCATTTTCTGGGGTGGTGAAATGAATAATTTTCAATAGATTTCTTAAGCTCCTGAATTAACTTAATTCAGTTCTGGACCTTCAGCGCAGATAGAATTTATTCATACTTGTTCACACACAAGTTTGATTTATATATTGCTAACCAAAGCATATCCTATAATACCTTTTTGTAATGACCCAAAAGTGATATAGACTCTTTAAACTGAATGGAGGTCTACACATAGAGCCTAATAATAATAATAACTTTTTGCTGAGCAACTTTTTCAAGAAAGATGCCTATACACATTTATGGAGCATAAAGACAGCCTGATTTAAGGTTACCACAAGACATATTGGGGGAAAAAAACCCCTCCAACTGTTAGTAAAGTAGCACAATTTGTCTTAAAAGGTTTGTTTAAAGTTTTGGATCTTTTGATTTTTCTAATTCATGTCAAATTTTAGCTGTAACTTTATTAGTAGAATTATTGGGTTATGGTCCTTATTTCTCAGTGTCAAATGTCTTCATTACCCACAAGACACTTGGTTTTAATGTGCTTACAATAATAGCTGCTGGTCTATGACTGAATACTCCTGAATCAAAAACAATTGTAAAAGTAAGCTCATTGAATTTTACCCTGAATGAAAGAAAACAGGGATTTAAACACTGGTTTAAAGATGTGTTCTTAACTTGCATATGAAAATGTAAATTGACAAATTATCTTGTTATAATTCCTATAATTCGTGTGTCTGTAGAACAAACTAATGTTCCCTTGGGATAGTATCCTTTATCAAACTCTCTTCAGCTGTATACACGTGTTCCTCACTCACCTGTAAATAAAAGGTATTTATTGTTTCAACTATTTTGGCTTTGTCTGCTACCTTGCAGACAGAGTACTACACTGCATATGTGATTTATTAATATTGAATAAAAGCTACCAGTTGTATTATTTAAATATTATATTTTATTATTTAATTCTGTATAAAACTTCTACTAAAATCCTGTATTAAATACTATATTAAACCATATGTTTCCTTATTCAAATCTATATAGCTTTGTCACCATTCTATTTGCACAAATGAGTGGAGCATCAGGTATTCAGGATTCATGTTTGCTTGTCTGTTCTGTTAAAAGAATCTTGACAGCTAGAAATCTGCATATTAACTAGTGAATGTCATCTCACCCACTTAAGAAGATGAAAATTAAACCTATGAGCTATTTATTTAAAATACCTTCCACACCCCCAAAACACCCTCTATATTCACAAGTTTTTTGCTGAAATTCTATTAAAAGATGTCAAAAGAGCTTGTTGAAACCGCTCCCTGAATGTCAAACATATATGTCATGCAATGAAGAATTCAAAAATGGAGAATACAAGATAAGGAAAGAAAGATAAAAAAAGAATTTCAAATATAATGAGAAAGAAGATGCAAAGTAACTAAGAAACAGCTGTTGAATATGTTAATATTTTTTATTTATTCCTAGTGATTTTTAAGTCTAGTTATTATCTGTGTAAGTAGTTCTATAAATATATTCTGTACTTCAGTCATTTAGAATCTACACAAATTGTTTTAGTTTCGTTTTTCATACTTTAAAAGCAATTTTTCTTAGTTATCTGAAAAGAAATCAAGAACAAAATTCAAAAGAAAACAGGAATCCATGACTAAAAATTTTTAAGTTCACTGAAATATTTGTATTATATATTTTACAGAAACTCTTCATATACGGTATGCATTCAAATAATTTTTAGTACACACACACACTTTGAAAACAAATTTTATATATTGAAAATATGCTTCACCTTCACATTGAAAAAAAAAAGAAAAACAAAACCAAACAAAAAACATTTCCACTATGAAAAATGTAATCAACTGCAAGGTCTCTCTTTTCAAATAAAAGCCCAATAATATAAAAGAGAAAATCTTAGTTAAGCAAAAGATAATGTAGAAAAAGTAGAAATGAAGTATTATTATTATTATCAGAGAAAAAGGGAAACAGTAGATGAAAATTCAACTGCATTTCAAACATAAACAGAGCAATGAAGGATAAAATAAATTAAAAGACATTTAATGAGCACGAAGCCACAACTCGAACTGTAAGATTTTTTTTTCTTCAAGATACATAGAAAGAGAAAGCTGCAAGATTAATGTATGGTCAACAAAACATGTTCTCAGTATATGTAAAATAAAGAATTGATTTTGTCTTTGTTGAGTCCTTTGCAAAATTTCAGCAACTTATGGTTTTCTTGAAAACAAGATCTGCCTTAGTATCTCATTAAGCATCATAGTTTATACCTTCTTATAATATCTGCATGTCTATTACTATAGGACTATACATCTCTAACTGGTACTGAAATGTACGTGGTTAGTCTATCAGGTCAGTCTGCAGGTTATATTCTTCAGACAACCTGGAAGATTTTCATCTGTCATTTGATTAATAAAATCAATCCCGTTTTAGACAGCAGTATTTCAAATGAGTTCACATTTTAATGTCATCCCCATGGAAAAAAATTCCTCACCCAACACTTACTTAATGCTTAAAATGCAAAATTGTTTACATTGCAGGATGTACTTATCAATATAAAGCCGGTCTTTTGCTTTCACAATACTGCAATTAGTTTTCATTATTTTGCTTGCTTTTGTGAACTTTGCACTATTAATTTATTACTTATTAACATCTTTTTAGTTTTCTAATCAAAGGCATGATTAAATTTATAGCACTTAGGGTAATTTTGTATGGGAACGCTTACTAAATTTGAGAAATCAAATAAATCATCTCCTTGCAAATCCATGAGTCTATAAAAGCAAATAACAGGGACCCAGCATTGTGTATGTACTAAACTCTCAGAAAGTGATGAACCACATGGATGCCAGCTGAGCTTTACATAGATTTAAACACATAATGCATTACCCAACAGGATAATGGTCTGATAAAGTAGAAAATGGGCTTTAATACCATTTTCCTTAAGGAAGAAAGTGGGTCTCATACTGTTGAAGTCAAGTCAATGGAAAACACATAAATCCAACAGGCCAAGCAGGAGCTTTCTGCTGACAAGGCTATATTTTATTGCTCTGACTGAAAGGTAAAAGCTTATTATCCTTTTATTTTTTTAATCTAATTTATTAGGTTTTTTTTCTTGGATTATCTCAGCCCCCAGTTAAGTACCCTAACTTGTTCTTCCAGATTTTAAATTTTTCTTGCAATTATTCATTAGGGAAAAGGGCAGTAACTGTCTCAGATCTGTAAACAGAGCATAGTGGAAATAACAACACAGTAAAAGAAACAGAAATGACAATTTTGTTTTCCTGGACACAACTCATCTTACAGGCCTGTTCCTCTCTGTGTGGACCTAAATGTCTGCTTAAATTCAGTGAAGATCATATTATCTAACAACAGCTGCCTGTGTGCTCTCTCTTTATGGAGTCTTAAGGAAAAGCTTCTGCATTTCTTCTTGGTGTCAGCAGAAGCATTAACAGTCAGATGCATATACATCATTGGCCCTATGATACTTAAAAGACTTAAACACATATGAAAACTAGAATAAATATCATATAAAAAGTTTATAATACTTCAGAGCATTACAGAAATCTTCACACAGAGAACTATTTTTGAAGAACCTTAAATATGCATTTGATAGCATTAAATTAAATAGGAATATTTTTATTGAAACCTTCCATAATTAAGAACATCATCATGGTACTTTGTCATATGAAAAATATATCATTATACACAATCTCTTTCTGTCCTGAAAATCCCAGAACATGCTGAAAAACAGTGTCTTTGATATTAATGGTGTACAGGATGCAAACTACACCTGCCAATAAGATCTACATTTCAACAAATGATCAGACAGTAACAGACTTTGCAACTGGGGAAAAAAAACCCCAAAAATAAGAAATAATTACAAACTATATTAACTTTCAGAAAAGCACTATGCTTTCCGTAACTTCTGAAAACGAAACATAAGCCAGCTGCATTTACATAACCTGTCACAAAAAGGATTACCTCAGTTCTAAGGGAGCCAAATATCCAAAGTACTGCACAGTGTCATTATTCAGCAGCAGAACAAATCTTGATTTGAGGCAAGAACTGTCAGCTTTCCTAACAACAGGGAATTATGCCACCAGCTAAAAGATGCACAACAGGGTGATCTCTCCAGTTCACAGCATGTTGCTTCACAGTGCAGATTGCATGAAGAATTTCAAATGTCTTACAACAGGGATACCCTGATCTCCTTTCTATGAAAAATGAGACATGTGTGTACATCATTTGCAAAAAGTATGTATGGGCAAGGAGAAGGATATTGCCACTCTGAAAAAGACTCTGCAATGCAGTGAAGCAACACGCCAATCTTAGAGAAAGCAGGTCCTACAGGAAACTTGACAAGTTTGCTGCAAATGCCCGTCAAGAATGTACAGAAAAGGTATTTTTGATTTTTTCAAAGTGGACATATATGGACGACCACAATTTTACTAGCTAAAAACAACTGAAAAAGCAAATTGGATCCATCTTAAATGTTTTTACACCTGTTCTTCTGTCCACAGAATCATTCTATAGGTAGTTATCACTTCATTCTAAATCTCTGATCAACTTTGTGGCCCTCCTTTGGACTTGATCCAACAGGTCAATGTCCTTCCTGTGCTGGGGATCTCAGAGCTGAACTCAATACTCCAGGTGGAGTTTCACCAGAGCAGAGTAGAGGGGCAGAATCATTAATTTTGTTAGGTTGCATCAGCAGCCTTGGCTGAAGCATTTCAGTGATTTATTCAGTGTCCTAAAATGCGCTCAAAGTCTATGCCATTATCTCTTCTCCTGTTGCAATATTGACTTATGAAACATAAGTTTGAAAAGACATGAACAAAGGTAAAAGCACACATAGAACTGCTGCTACAGTGGACACACTCATGCCAAAAAATGATACATACTGTGTCATGCAAACTCTAAAACCATGCAGAATAGAAGCATAGACAGCATTGTAAGAATTTACTACACACTTAAATAAGCCCAGCCATGCCAGAATACACAGACGGAGCCAAACCAAAGGTAACCCAGTTTGTACCACACGTATTTTCTGCACCATTATAAATATCTATATTAGAATAGCAAAACAGACAGAAGTGTGTGCAATGTAACATACTCCCATAACAGCACTACAGAAAGCAAATGTGTGTAAAGAAAAGGCCAAAGAAATAAAAATAAATGAATAAATTTCAAAAAGAATGCATTTTTTAAGTTTAGAAAGGCAATTAAGGCTAGATCAGAAGGAAAAATGCAAGTAGGCTGCTTCACAGAACTATGCAAAAGAACATATTTTCACACCAGCAGGCACGACTCTGTAGGAAGGATGGGACAGGTGTTGGAGGAACTGGATGAGAAGCAAAGCAAATGAAGATAGATGAATGTTTGAAAAGCTTTTAAAATATTTGGAATTTAAATGGGAGTCAGTGGAAAAGCACAAGCATCCGGCTGCCGTTACCATAGCGGTAATTAATGAATTTTAGTTGTTATTACTAGTGTTTGTGAAATGCAGAAAGCTTTTATCAAAGTATGGACTCACAAATCAATTTCTTAAGACAATATGGACCAGGAAAGAGGTAAAGCAGATTTTCCTAAGGGTATATATGAGAAATGGAACAACAACTCTGGTGAAAATTTGGCTATAATGACAAAATATATGAAGAACAATTCAGTCCAGGGTCAGTATGAACACTGATATTCTGATATCATACCAGCACAAATTTTGAGTCAGAAGGGATTTGGGGCTGCTGGAGTCTTTTTGCTAAATAGCAACAATTTCTCTTTGTATATATTAATTACTGTGGGTGTGGAAGACATTAAACTTAATGTGAACAAATTTATAGGTGTCCAGTTCAGAAACATATGGAATTAACTTTATATTATTAAGAAAGCTGTCTTAATTGAATTTTGAAAAAAAGGAAATTCCTTTTTTTTTGAAAAAAAGGAAATTATGTAAACTGTTGTATATATCATGATGAAGAGGAAAAAGTTTAATTGTATCTTCCATGTTTTTTTGCCTGGTGAACTTATCCAGGTGTGAGATGAAAAGTTTCTTATTTTAATGTGTTTTTTTCAAGGGGCCAGAACTTGTCTAAATAGGAATGATTACATTCTTATTCATTAGTGTTTTGAACAAGAATAGCAACTGATGAATACCACATGAAAAGCTTTTATACTCCACTAGTCTAAAATTCATTTAGAACCTAATCATGGGTGTTTCAAATTTAGAAGAGAAAAATATCACTTTGAATGCTAATTTTAAGTATTTAAGGTGCAAAATAAAAATTTAAGGTTATGGTTCCACTGTAGTGCAGTCTAAGTGATAGGATTTTTTTTAGAAATTCTACCAATAATACTCCACACTTTATCCAGCAAATCGAGACAGACATCTTCAGAAAACCTTGCAAAGCCTTTCGTCTTGCTATTGCAGTGAGTGGTCCTTCAGTTCTAGCAGGGATTTCAGCAAAGCTATTGATTTTATTGTTGAAAATTATAAAATACATAGTAGTGTTGAAGGGTATTAATATAAAATTTCAAAGTAGGTAGAAAGACTGATACCGAACTAGATTATGAAGAAAGATATATTTACCTATAAGGCTGATTGCAATAGTTCAAACCAATCTCACACCTCCTTGTGGGTAAAATAAAATTGTGGTTAAGAGACTATAAAAACCTGAAAATCTACTGCACTGCTTACAGCATTCTTGGCTTAAAGTGATACAGAACAACCTCTTTTCCAGTGCAGCATCAGAGATAGAATACCTTAGACTTCTCTAAGCACAATGGAGATGCATTGTGGCAGACTAGTACATCACAAGGACTCTTCATCCTCTGCGTCATTTTTATTCTGGCCAAATGAGCAGTCCTTTATACATTCATTATGTGGACACTTGTGTAATCATGTGGGGAGAAGAGTTGGGTATCCCAAGAACATCAGGAAGATGTACCAAATCTACTTCCCTTCAACACATTCAGGTTTTACTATTCTGCCCTGATATTTTAACTAATACTAGGAAGTCAATTACAAGACAAAAAGGGTTTGGAACTCCAAACAAGCTTAGTGTATAAACCAATTTAAAATTTTCTCAGTGAAAGTAGCTCAATTTAAGAGGATATAAGGCCAAAAGCTTTCTTCAAAAATTTTCACTTAGATTAGATTAGTAAACCCAAGGAAACCATTCAGCCGTCCTACAAGGAGTGCACTGGTGGCATTTTAAGGCTTTAGGTGCTAATAAATGGAAAGATGAAACTTTCAGTTTCAACTTTTACTTCTGATAAACCCACTGAAGTTTAGTAAAGGTGGAAGCTTAGCTTCCTGCTGTATGTGACTCTCATAGCTTTGTACTTGATTATGAAAGGTGAAAGTCTCTTCCTTACCCTAACAATAAAATTGACAGCTAAATTCAGAATTTTTACAGCTTTATGTCATTGAGGCTTTATGCAAACATACACTTCCTAGCACACAGATCTTTTTTTCTGCTGATTAATGAGGATATCAGATGATTGGGTAGGCTGTGATGTAGTAAAGTTTTCCTCTGGGGATGGAAAAGAGCAGAAATTGTGCACATAAATTCTTCTTCCAATGGTTCAAAATTCAATTATACAAGCTGCAAATAGTCTCTACAGCCTGTCAGAGATTCAGAGATCTGTCTTCTCCACAGCCTTATTCTTTCACACTTGCCATTAGGCAATTTCCCACTCAGCACACCCAAAAGGGATATTCTGCTCTATGCTCTTACAATACTGAATGAGATTAACACAGCCACAAGACATATATATGCTATTCACTCTGTAGGACTGATGTTTTTCTAGCTCTGATCTGAGGAAAGTGCAAGGACAAGAGATATGAACATTCTGGTGCCAAAGAGCTATTGATGTTGGAGGCAGTTCTCAGTAAAACAAAATAATTCCTCTCCTCATCCCTTTCTCACTCACTTCTGTATTCATTTACATTTTCTCATATCCAAATTAGTCCTAGGGCTCTGGCTAGGACTAGCAGAGCTTGGCTTCAGCTGATAATTTCACTTTTTAAAAGGCTATTCTGGCATAACTGAGCAAAATACAAACTCAAAACTGATATCATGCTTAGGTTACAAATAAATGCCAAACCTAAGAGGTCAAAAGCACAGATAGTCAGCATCATCCCATGTGGTTGATGCTACATTACTCATCACAAAGGGATTTGGTGGATGGGTGGGGAAAGTCCAGATACATATACGGAATATGAACATAGACTGCCTAAGTTTTCTTCCTACAGATTTCAGAAGACAAACTGTGCTGACTAGTCCATAACAGCTGTGCATACTTCTCTCTTCAAAAATGGGTTAACTCTGCAAAGATCAGCATTAACTCCCACACACATTTCTGCTGGAAATCTATCAGGTTGCTAGGGTAGCATGCTGTGCATAAAGGCTGCTCCCTGGCTGTGTACCCTCCCTGCAGGCACACGAAGCCCTAATTATGAGGTATATATACAGAAGAGTTTCTGTGGGCTAAGGAAAAGCATCAACAAATACACTACTTCCTTTGCTCTGTGAGTTACAGACCCTTTGAAGCCTTTTTCTGTTTCTTTGTTTGTGCTTGCATCACCATATGGGAGGCTGTTTCAAACTTCACTTTTCTTATTCTGACCAAAAATAACATCTAATTTTTTACAGTTACTCATTAATTTAATTTTTAAATTCAAAGTAAACAAAATTTAAACAGCAAACAACAAACTAAAAACTGAAATGTGATGATACTGTGCTGTGACAGCAGGACTGCCCTTGTCCCATTTCATTACTAGTTAATGAAATTTTTTCTTCTGCAAAGTCATTTAAATACAATATAAGGAAAATACTTTTTTTTTGGTCACATTATACATATTTATTAATTTATTTATTGGTGCATTTATTTCTTTCTTTTGCCTCATCTTGGGGAATGGAGGGCAGTTTCTTTCTTCAAGTTCTATTTCACTTTGTTCCTGCTGTATCTATTTTAAGACTTCTTTGCCTCCTACAACAAAAAACATGTTATAATAAGGACTTACTGTAAGTCCAGCATCAAGTCATTAAGCATGACTTAAGCATCCTTACAGGCTAACCAGAATGGCTGCAGTTAAATTCAAAGAAAGGTGACTATTCCTGGCTGCCAAGATCTTATATTCTATTTCCATAGCTTTCCCTGCTGCTCCATAATGAAAGTGTTGAGACAGATTCTTCTGTATTGCTACACTCGCACATAAATCTAATCGCCAAATACTTTGAGAGTCTACATAATCCAACATGGATAATATTTTTAATTTCTTACATAGCCATTGAAATCATGAACTTTCCAGAACATAAAAGTTGAGAAAGAGAACAGAACAATCTTGGCACTGAGAAAAAAACATGGGTGAATTTCTTAAAGAGCAGAGAGACACAAAGGAATTACCCTTTGATTTACGGTATAAATCCTTTCCAAATCCATACAGGTTAAAAATGCTAGCTGTCAGATTTGTTTTATAGCTTAGCATCTTTGTTTTCTTTATGCTTAAGATGCCCTCAACATATATCCTCACAAGCATAGCTGAATTGGAAGGGGAAGGTTAGAAAGATTTATAATACTGCCAGAGCCGTCATATGGGCAACAAACAGGGAATGTTTCATCATAAGGACTATGAAAGTATTCTCCTTACAATTTCTTTTAAAGTACATTTTTTCCTTTTCTTTTTTCCTAAAGTACAAATATCAGTGCTTTTGAAACTAAAGGGTAAATTATTCATAACAATTAGAACAGTTGCTTTATCTTTGTCTTGTGGGTGGAAATCACAGACAAACATAAAAAACACTGGCAGAATTAAGTATGAGACATTTGAAAGATATACATCCATGAGTTTTCACTTGCTTACACCTATTTCACCAAGTCCTCCGTAGTTCTTTTCAACTGTTTTCTTATACTCATATCTAAGTGTACAGTAAAGGGGCTTCATCCCCTTATCCTTCATACATTACATGGTGTATAATATGTTTAGATTTACTAGGCTGGAATTCATGACCCAAAAGACATGAAAGACATTAAACAAACCTTTAAGTTAAACTCTGCTACTATATTTGCTTGCCTGACAAATACAGAAACTATAATATTAATATCAGTGGGTTTAAATTATGTACATTGTTTGATCACTGCATAGCTCTCTAAATACATATGTGGTATATATTTAGCCAAATATATAGCCCATAATGGCAATTATGATGTTGTAAGAATTTGGTTGGGTTTTGCAGTTCTTCCCTGAAGACCTTCAGCAGGCAATCTTCACCAAAAACACAAAGGGGGAAAAAAAGCCACCAAAAACCTAAACCAGCAACTCTGGGATATAACCATACAACTGTAAATACCTAGCAGTTATCTGAACACTTAGAAATGTCCTAGGCCTTTCAGGGAAACAAAAACAGACAACAGTTCTTAGATCATTTACAAAATAGACTCAACTGTTCAATTGAGACATGAACTCCTCATAGAGGAAAATTTCTCATGCTAAGACAATGAGGCCTCTACATGGATTAAGGACAAAAATTAGTTCAGGATTAAAAATATGAACATATTAGAGATTGCCAGCCTTGAGAGTACTGGGAAGAGAATAGTGTTTCTCGCCTAAGACAAATGTGGACACTAAGTAAGTGGAAAGAGAACATTAGGTAAGTTGTAAAACTATAGACCATTTTATCTCCCCGAGGATCTCCTTAAACAAAGAAACTGCTTAAAATTTGTTTCTATATCAGGATAAATGTATTATACCAAAATGTTGATTGATATTTCTATTTAAAACTAAACACAGCACAAAAAGATTGCTACATCAAAATGTAGCAATCTCATTCATTCTACTCAAGTATTGTGCTTCTTTCCAGCACCTTTATTGAGAGTACAACAAAATTGTCCTCCCACAATGTGCAGCATCAACAGTGAACAGCAGTCAAGGAATTCTAGCTCTGTGCTCACTTCAGGACATTCATTGTCTTAGAGTTTTAATTTAACACATATTAAAAATGATGTTATATAAAAATGAATAAAATTAAATCATACCAAGTTTCTAGGATGACATAAAAAAATCACTTCTAAACTCAACTTTTGTGCTTGGTTTTTAAATCTTCATTGTGTTGTGATCAGTTTTGTGCCAGAAGTCTTTCCAGATTCCCCTCTCAAACATGCAGGTAAATGGAATATTTATGTGAATAATCTAATTTGTTATATCAAATCAGGTAAATTTCTTTCAGCATCTTCCATTTAAACAGTATTACTGGCTGATTGGCAGCACTCAGACAGTCATGATCAGTGGAGTAGAATTCAGTTGGAGACCCAGAATAAGTGGTGTTCCCCTGGGATCATTACTTGGTCCAGTCTTATTCAACCTGTTTATCAACAACCTGGACTAAATAGAGTGTAGCCTAAACAATTTGCTGATGATACAAAAACACACCCAAAGGCTGTGCTGCTGCTCAACAGGACTTTGAAAGGCTGGAGAGTTGGGCAGAAAGAAACCTAATAAAGTTCAGCAGGAGCAAGCGTAGGGTCCTGAACCTGGGGATGAATAACCCCACGTACAAGCACAGGTTCACAGATGACCTATTAAAGAACAGCTCTGCAGAGAAGAACCTGACAGCCTTGGCGGATGACAAATTGACAATGAGCTGGCAATGCCATTGCAGCCAGGAGGGTCAACGGCATCCTGAGGTAAACTGGGGAGAGTGTGGTCAGCAGGCCTAGGGGGATGATCCTCCCCCTCTACTCTGCCCTACAGGCTACATCTGAAGTATTGGGTTAAATTCTGGTCTCCACAGCCCAAGAAAGACAATTTACTGCTGGAGAGGGTCCAGCAGAGGCCACAAAGATGATGCATGTCCGAAACATCTCTCTTATGAGGAGAGACTTTGGGAGCTGGACCTGTTTAGTCTAGAGAAACATACAAATATTTTAAAGTCAGGTGTCAAGAGGATAGTGCCAGACCCTTTGCAGTAGTACCAGTGACAAGACGAGGAGCATTGGTCATAACCTAAAATACAAGGAGTTCCATCTCAACACAGAAAGAACTTTTTCACATTGAGCGTGTCACAGCACTGGAAAAGCTGCCCAGGGAGGTCGTGGAGTCTCCTTCTCTGAAGACATTCAAAACCCACCTGGATGAGTTCCTGTGTAACCTGCTCTAGGTGCCTCTGTGATCTCCAGAGGTCCCTCACAACCCTAACTATTCTGTGATTCTATAATTGAAACCTATTTACATAAGACAAAAATTATTCCTTTCAGAGAACTAAAGGAAGTTGTGTTGAGCTTTGCTCTTTATTTGTATTTTTCCACCTATCTTCCTTTGGCATTACAGTGAGCAGCCCTGTTTCAAGATATCAGCTGTCTCATCCATCTTCTTTGTATTCTTTCCTTGCACTGTTCTCTCTATATATAAAAGCAAAAATCTGAAATAGAAAAATCCCAAAATGTCTCGAATTGGTGAGCTTAGTGAATGAAGAAAAAACTCTAGAGGGAAAAACACAGGCAGAAACTAAGTGCTGCTTTTCATATTTTCTTCCACATAAAACCAAACAGAAGCTAGTTTGCCCTGAGCGTTTTTCTTTGCACATTGTGCAGAATACATATTCTTGACCATTTATATTCATCAGACCTAAATATGGAAACTTCTATCATGCTGACAAAGAACCAGAGCCAGAATCTAACTCCTGTGTTGCTCCTGTGTATGATAATATGCTCTCCATGACTGGAAATTTTCTTGGTGCCCTTGTACAGTATGAAGATGGTATCAATCTGAGTAAGATTAGCAACATGCATTCAGTTTCCAACTCGGACATGAGGGGGAATGAACTAAAAGGCTAGAAACTACCAGTGTCCTCAAGGAACAGATACCTTTTTGAAATATTTCCTGCTGTGTAATTGGTTGCTGCTCAAGTTTAGATATTAAACTATGAAAAACCTTTTAACCCATTACTCTTCACAAAGTCACCCTAATATTGAAGCAGAGCACATAGAATTAAATGCATTTCCTGCTTGCAGGAGGAGTTCTGAGACATCCACTGGAGCTCAAAAAAGAGGCCTTTTTCACCATTTGGGGGACCTTATGTAAGCTATTTTGCCAAAACATCATTCATTTATCATTCCAAAAATTTCACCAGTTTAAGCAAAATGCAAAGTGCACACTATTTTTTCTGCCACTTCTGTTCAGCAAGCAGGAACATCCTAAAAAATTTTAAACATGGACTGCTGTTAAACTTCAAAGCGGGGTTTTGGACCCAACCATCCCATTATCTAAGTTGTATTAGAAAAATACTACAAAGACGACACAACTCTGAAAAGCAAGTTGGAATATTTTACCTTCATCCAGCTTGATAACTGCAGCTTGTCAACCACTGACACAGTTATGGGAAGCGAGAATAGTAGCACAGAATGAAGAATATTTTCAGGAGCATAATTCACATTAATACAATTCACTGGATACAGATGATTTTAGAAAAAAAAAATTTTCCTAATGGCTTCTTACACTAACTCTTCTTAAATGTGGCAGAAAGCGCAACTTTTCCATCTCTGCCTCAGACTTTACATTAGCCTTTGTGTTCCTCGGGTTTGTCAGCACCTTCCTTATCAGCATTTTGACTGAAGTTTATGTTTTGCTCTAAAGGGCTTTACATGTGTTTTTACTGCAGTGGTATATAAATGAATAGAACTTCAAAGTGAATGACTGAATATTAAATAAATCAAAAGCATAGTTCCAAACACTAAAGTGGAAAAGTACTGCAAATTTACAAAACTCATATTTGTTATTCAATGTGTTTACTTTCCTAATACTGATCCCAGACTCTGCAAAGGCAAGGCTAGCACTAGCCCAACAAAGAAATCTGGAACATTGTGAACTGCTTTGTTTTTCCTGCAAGACATTAGTCAAGGAGTGTTTAAAACGACGTAGGACTACACCTTTCTTGTCCACAAAGGCAGGTAGTTAGAGACAACAGACCTGTGCCCCCTGTCTGAACTCAAACACAGGGAGTTTCAGTTTTCACCAAAAGCATTCCCAGGCAAGAAGGATTCCCCATGGAGAAACAGGAAAAAAAGGAAAAAACACTGTCCCAAGAATTTGCCACTATATTTAAAAAACCCACAAGCTAAATCTAAAAAACTAAAAGTTTAAGTAAGAATAAACTTTTTACCAAGTGAATTACTACATTTCATGGTAATAATTAAAACATGCAATAAAATAATGGTAAATATTGTGATACAAAAAACCAATTAAAGTGTTTATGGTTACACAGTCAAAAAAATCTAACAAAGGAGAGAAAAATAAAAGCTGGTTCAAAAATGTGTGATGAAGAATGCAGTAGTCACAGAAAAAAATTATAACTCATAAAATGTTTTAAAAAAGGGTATCTAAATTCTGAATAAAAATTCTGATTCCAGTAAGGATTTTTGAAGATCATTTAAATCCTATGATTTATTTTTTCTTCAATAGAACTAAAGCAGTGAGACACTATGGGGTTTTATTAATAGAAAATGATAAATGCCGCTGCAATCAGTAACACTGACTTTCTCTTTCATCAGCTAGTGGTCTGGTGCTGATCAGATGATGAAATCAAGGAGAGTGAATTGGTAAACCAGCTGGAAAAAGCATCTCTAATATGATTTAAGAAAAGAACAACAGAAACAGAGGAGTGTTCTCATTTATCTTTAGTTCACTTCTGTCTGTAACACTGTGATTTCATTTATGCCTATGAAAAGTGTGCATAAAATCCTTATCTACTTAGACTAACCACCTCCTCTCAAAGGGATAAATTACAGCACAATCCAAATACAGTGGAAAGATAAGATCTTGGGGATTTTTGTGTCCTACTCTGTATTTTTACGATGGGAAATAAACATGCCCAAATTATGAGAAATCCATATTTTTTTTCCTTTCCACTCTATCAGTAAAAATGCAGTTAAGGGTACCACAGCTCTCTGTGAACTGAGCGAATGAGAATTTGACAAGACTAAGGGACCAGCAAAACACACACAGACTCTCCCTCACTAGATTTTTGCACAACAGTGACTACAGAGAGCTATGAATGCACAGTACTATGAATAATAAAACATCTGTGAATTACATAATGTCACTAAGTACATTCCAAATGGTATGCATATATTAACCCACAAACACGCGCTGGTACTTACTTAATACAAAATCAACAAAAACAAATGGTGTTTCTCAAAGGCCCTGGAAGTCCATTATGCTATCCAGTTCTCACATATTACTCTAAGGAATATGATGCTATTGTTACACCACGATAAGCAATTGTCACAGCAACAGCTCTTAGTGACAGGTAGCAATATCTTTCGGAAATCCGTCAACTTTAATAAAACAGTTAAAGGAAATATAATTACTTCTTGTATTTTAACCTGGCTGGATTCTACATGGAAAAAAAAATATGAGGAACACTTATAGATAATAAGTCTCCGTATTTTCATAGCACTTCATATTGTCATTGAAATGCAGAAGCTAGCCCATTGCACCTTCTGACAATCAGAAAAGCATTCCTTTGTATCACTGCAGACTTCACACAGCTTGATTAGAACCCTCTGTTCTAGAAGTGCCCCAACACCATTTTGGTGATAAATCATTTCAGGATTTGCATGCTTGCTGTTAGCTTTAATGAATGATGTGCTGCTTTTTCACTGCTGAAGCAAGGCTTATTTTTAAGCAGCTATAGTAGTGTCTTGACATTATAATACAGATATAGATCTGTAATCAGAAAGGGAAGTCAAAATTAGGATTTCCCTACTGTATATCCTTCTTAATGACTAGTTCAGATGCAGGAACCTAAGACTATTGTTTCAAACATAAGTCTGAAACCCCTAGAGGTTTAAATTAATATTATTTTTTTTAAATCACCTTTTTTCTGTCTCTGTGAAATTACCTTCTCTTTCAATTAGCAGAAACACATCACTTAGTAAAAATACCAAGTATCTTGTTGTTCTGTTATAGGTTAATATCATTACTTGGAAAACTCTTTACTATGAAGTAGTATACTGTTTATCCTCATCTAATCATATTTAATGTCAGAAAATTTGACAGTTTACCACTCTAAAACCTGACTCATATACTGTTTATCCTCATCTAATCATATTTAATGTCAGAAAATTTGACAGTTTACCACTCTAAAACCTGACTCAAACTCTCCTGAAGTCACTGACTAACATTTTCCTTTTACTATCATGAGTCAGTAGTCCTTAAAAAGTCAAATGCTGTTAATCCTTTCACTCCAGTATGCAGAACTCCAAGCTCATCTCACAACTGCCTCCTCTGATGTAATGACCTCCCTGGTAAGATAATGTAGGAGAGGTTTATTCAGTGTAAGAATTGAGTATGAGGATCTAGGGTTTATGAAATCAACAGATGGCTCCAGGCTAAGTGTATTTAAAGGAGATTTTATTTTTAATGAAAATAATTTGAGATTGGGTATGTAACCAAAACTCAGGTATGTATTTGACCTTATCCCTGAAATAATTCAAGATAGATCATCCAGGTTACCATATGGGCTATATTCCATTCCTCCTATTAAAAGTAGATTACAAAATGGCTAAAGCTACTTATGATTTTTCAAGCTTACCAGTATTAATTTGAATAAGATAATAGATGAGGGAAGAATGATTGACAGCCATTCCAGCTATACAAAGTACAAATTGCTTCAGCAGAATTTCAATGGATTGCAGCACTGAGTATCAAAATATCTAGTGATAATTTGATCTTCCATTTTCTGGTACAGTAGTACTTCTTTAGGTAATGTTATTCACCATATTTTTTCCTAAAAAGAGATTCGCCACATCTATATTCTGTTCTAAAAAGTAGTACTGCAAAGAAGTATTATGAAAATTTGGATATGTACACTGAGGTATTAGATATGTGCAACATAAAGTCTGTTGATATGCAAAAATCATGAAGTGCACACAGTTAGTGATGAATCCAGTCTCAAGTTCCAGCCTTTGATATCCTTGTCTGGGGACAAGAATTCCAATTGCCTTTTCTTTTCTGGTTATGCCATGTTGGGAAGCAGCTAGCGCACCTGTACTGACCCTGAGAGACAGATGCACAAGCCAGAGAGATGATACACATGTCCAGAATCTTCCCACTTGACACCTGGCTGAATTCACACTGGTTATTGCAAGATGTGGATAACCATCTGTATGTCTGTCTAGAACTGACATTTAAGGGTTATATTGCTTTAAAGAGTTAATCATTGCAGTCAGTAATAGGAAAGATTTTTGAAAATTCAACACAGTTTCCTAAATTAACTGTATTAGTTATTAGAAGTCTCTCCTGGTGTAGTTCAACATGGCCAGCATATCAGAAAACCATCAGTCAATATCAAATGCACTATAGGAGAAATTTCTTACTACATTTCCAATAAATTATGCAAAAAATGAAATGGTTACATTTTAAGGGACAATCCTCTGCCTTTTTTCCCATCATATTAATAGGGGGAAAAAATTATTGTTCTGAAAATGGAAAAGCTGAAATTATTATGCCAGACCTCATGAATCTACTTCATAACTTCAACATAAAAAAACCACTGTAGATATGCAGATGAAGAGTGTCCCTAAACTTTATATTAGGAGATAGATCAGCAAATTCCCATTGACACTCATGTATCATGGATAGTATTTACTTAAGCAATCCTTATCATGTACTGTAATGTAAGTAGTCCTGTATATATTTAATTCACCAGATAGTCAAGGCACAGAAATTTAAGGTGACTTCTTTCATCCCTGGATGGCAGGCCAACGTCATTAAAAAGATCCCAAATTCCCACTTCCCAGTTCTATGTAGTAAACATTCAATTCATTTGAAATTAACGCAGCTCATGGTATAAATGCAGCCTTTACTGAAATGGGAATAAGACAGAAATGTGTCCTATTGTATGCATGTTTTTTACGTAAAAAGAAATCTAAAAAGAAATCAAGGAGATTCTAGAAAGTTCATGGACTAAATGGCAGTTCAAAAATCTTCCATCTTGTTTCAAAACTTGCTAATGTATCATCTTCTATCGTTACTTCCAGTAATGAATTCTGTAAAGCAGAGGTCCTGACAATACTATCTGACATCCCATAGTTATAAACCCTATTTTTCTGACAACATTTTTTACCTTGAAATGTATTGCAATAAGCACAAACTCAATCATAGCTACTAAAAACAAATTAACATAAAAATCAACATATATAAAATCAGTATGCATTTTTCAAAAGTTATCCTATCCGTATCAAAACTTTTTGAGTGAAATCAAAATCTCTCTGATGCTGCTTGCCAACAGCTCTAATTTCAGTGAGAATGCTTCAAAGCAAAGAGCAGAAGGATGCATGGCAGCGCTCTGCAACACAATGCTAAATGAAACTGTACTATATCAAAAATCTAATACTATATTTAAAAATTAAATTTACTTTTTTGTGGGGGATTAAAAATTTTTTAAAAAAAGTTCATTAGTATTGCATTTATGTCTTTACTTTTCTATTATTTCAATTTTAAAGCCAGAAATTAACACCATCAATGTAAGGAAAATAAAGGAACACTAGAGGCTTTTTCAAGAGATTTTATTTGGTTTAGCTCCCCGCATACGCTTCAAGTTCTTTAAGAATGATTCAATATCTATACATAAGAAAGGCACGAGCTTTGCTCAAGAGCTATGGTCAGATTCATAGAAATATTCAAACTGATCTTCCCTGAAAGATCAAAAACTGAACTCAACAGGTAACCAGCAATTATCAACTCATCACTGCAAGATGCTCAGACTTCACATATTTTAAGCGTCTAGAAACACAAGGTGAGCATGGCATCATGTCTCGACAATTTTACAGACACATGTAACTGTACTATTTGCATTCTCCTTTCACCATCCTCTCTGCACTATAAATGCCTTCTCATGCATAGGAAACACCTGACTAATTGCATCAGGAAGTCTATCCTTTTTATTCTGCAACACTGCCTATAGCTGCTTCATTCAGGCTCCCTGGAGCTTTAATTCACAACTTTTTCATGCCCTCCACGGGGAGTATTTCAAAATGAGGGATGGAAACAGGATGAAGGCAGCAAGAAAAACACTGAGTCCTCCACAGTTGTCTAGTTTTTTCTTTATAATGTAGGCTTCTCAGGGCAAAGCTCATGTATCGTTGTGTCACTGCCAGCACTGAGTATATAATCAATGGTTTCGCAATACTATTGATTTTGCTACTTCCATACTGTCTCTTCTCCAATTTGTTGAAAGACTTTACCCACTAACCACGTCACTGTACTCACACTTCACAGTCATTAAATACTTGTATGAAAGCAAATATGCTATCTATATTCAAAACCAATATAAAACATTAAGTTTCATTTGCTTGCCTAACATGATTTTTTAGGGAAAAGGGTAACACATTTTTTTTCCTTTGTTGCAGTGTAGTTAAATCTAAAGCATTCTTTGACGAAAGTGCACTGAAGTATATATATATATGTAACTTTTCCATATACATGATGATGAAAATTAATATCTGTTTCAAACAATATGGCCAGGAGGCAGTTCATAGATGTAAGCAAAAAAAAAAAAAAAAATTTGCTCTGAAAAATAGTTTTCCCATCTTCAGTGAAACAGGAAACATTGACATATTTCTACAGTGTCGTACTACTCTTTACAGACATTTCTGCTGATCTCATCACTGCATCTTGTCAGCAGTTCACAAAACAAAATGGATCAAAGAATTCTCTCTGACTGAGATAACGAAAATTACCCTTTTCACAGGTGTAGCCCCAAAGAAGTGGCTATTAGTGGCAGATCTAGGAACAAAGACTGAATTTCCGGTTTGTAGCCCTTCAACAACTAGACTGGTTTTCTGCCCCTCCACAGAAATAGCGTTGTGATGTTAGTAAAGTAAAATATACAAACTATCTTCTATCATTAGATGCATGCTAAAGCAAACCAAGTGTGATGAGACATTTCCACCTAAATGTGTTCCATGTTAACTGGCATTAGATGCATAAAGGTTTTGAGCTTGAACATAGTTAAAATTCCTCCAAGATTAAGTCTCTCTGTAGACTCAGGTTGAGAGACACCAAAAAAAGTTTTCACCTTAAGTATTTGAGAAATTACTCAGGCTGAATGAAAGGGTGCCCAGATATGCCTATTTCCCATTATAAAATCTCTCAGTTGTGACACTATACGGCTAGGTGTGATGCCAAACTTTACAGTAATCATAATTCACCTGTTAAAATTAGGCATGTGTAACTGGTTACGTGTTTACTCCCTTCTTAGTGGTGAAAGGTGAGACTGGCTAGAGTTGTCTTTACTCCCTGTATGCGTCTACCATTCTCACAATATAGGACTGGAGAAAAGAAGAAAAGGATCATTCTTCAAACAGCAGAAAGGAAAAGCAGGTGGATATTTAGGATATAGAACTATCCCCACACTTCTTCTAAGGTAATTAGTTTATACACCACTCTTTTGCTCACAGTTGCTAAAATAAAATTGCTCTAGACAATATTCAAGAACTGATACCTTTTATGCAGAAACAATTGTCTGTGTAGTTTTACAGTTTTAAGAAAGGTTATTTTGTGTCAAAAGCCAATTGAAAATCCTGCTTTCCTGAATAAAAACTCTGCAAAATGTATCATAAACAGATAATTAAGCCTAATAAAATAGGCTACATAGCAGAGTCAGGTTTACTAAAGTCTCACAGAACATTTTTCTCTGTCATATTTCTCATAGATAATATAGAAATAAATATAGTATTTCTATGTATAAACAATTTTTTTTTTTATTGGCTTGGTTGGTACTTGCTATTCAAAATAGTGTAACTGGGCTAAACTATAACTATTTAAATGTGAAAAATAATCTCTTTTGGATGAAAATTGCTTTTAAACTAAATGCGGAAACATTAATGCTTTTCTTGAATTCCACCACTGAAAACTACTGGGGTAACTGCCAGGGGTCATAACAAACATTTCCTTTTTTTCCTTCATTAGTGCAATAAATTCTTTAGAAAGGGCAAATAACTGGTTTCCTGTGATAGATGCCATTTCTAGGAACTACAGATCAAAGGAAAACTTACTGCTGAAATAGTATTCTGCTGGGGTATGATGGAGAACAGTAATTCGATTGTGGTTTCTTGGTATTTCAGGAACACATTCTAACAAAAACAAATAGCTTAATGCTAAACAATGAAATTGTAGGCATGTTCATGGTGATAGAAAATATTTAAAACATTTGTCAAATTCATTACATTTGCTCTTAATGTAGATTCTTGTAAAATATTGAGAACAGCACAGAAGATGGAACAGCATTTCATATATTTGTAGTTTTCCTTAAATGAAATGTCAAAAGTCAAACATAATGTCTGCAAGCACAATAGCCTAATTTTTCCCCAGTGAAGAGGGAGATAATATTGAGTTTGTAAGAATGCATAATTAAGTATACATTGGAAATTTAAATATAGCCAGTGCATTTGAGAGTACAAAGCTATCTTTTACCAGCTCAGCAAAATTCAGTCTATTGAATTATTCTCAAACAGTAAAATGAGTAACGGTTTAAAGCATGGATTGTCACGCCAGACTATTTAAATAATGAGTGGGTAAATCCAATACTGTGCTTATGGGCCTCAATGAAGCTTCCAAGAAGAGCAGAGACAAAATTTTTTTATAAGCTTGAGAAATCTCTTGTGAAGGTTTTAAATTGTTAATGATCCTTTGCAAAAACTGTTTACTTGAATTAAATTTTATTGTTCACCCTGAGACTAAAATGTAGTCTGGGTGGCAAAAGTTTACTTAATTTAATCCTTTAGTCTAAGTTTGAAAGATTGTTTAGCAAGTTGAGTACTACTGCAAAACCCATACCTACTTCTCCTTCTACATGTAAAATTGAAGCTGACATCGAGAGTGCCTCTAGAAATTGTGACAGTACACGCTCACCAGAAGTAGAACCATTAAGAAGAGAAAAAGAGGTCTTGTGCCATACACCTCCCTTTTCCACTTCTTGTCACTTTATATATTATTCCTACTAATAATTTACCTAACTTGCTTTGTAACTAGCTAAAAAAATTTGATATCACAACTTCCCTGATAGTCTTCCACAGACATATCTTGTTCTCTAGTGTTCTTGTATAAAACAAATGAAAATAAAGCGATACTGAAAAGGAGTGGTCTTTACTTATACAAGCAATATCTGGGTATATTTAGCCTGGTCACATGAATAAGACAATTCAGATTTGGCTTTCAAAGCTCTAACTTAACCTCTTCCAAAAAGATAGGAAAATGAGACGTATATGGATGTATTTTTCCTCCCATCTATGCAGGACAATGGCAAACAGAAAGTAGAATGCCACTTGTCACAAATATCTTTCACTCCCCTATTCTGACATAAAAAAAGACACTACCCGACAATGAAGCAGCCGTAGGAGGCAAAGAGGAAAGAAATACTTCATAAAAGCTATATTACCACTCGCAATTCTGAAGCTCCCAGTGTCTTGCAAGTTGATGTCACAGAAGAAAAACTCTTCATTTGGTCTCCCACTGTTTTGCTGCCCTTTCCCCATTGGTGTTGTAGCAGGAGGCAATATAAAAGCTTTTATTCCATACAAATTGCTTGACGGCTAAACTCTTTGAAATCTGAAAATTACAGTAGTTGCACAAAATTTTTTAAGGGCTTTTTCTTTGCAATTGCTCCTGACCAGAAAATTAAATACAGAAGAATGAAATTACAGTGAACACAGAAGACATGATTTTGATTTAATTTCTGGTTGAAGAATAATTTTATTGAAATAAATTTGCTGTACTTGAGATAAGAATCTGACCAGAAGTCTTTAACATTGCCTTTACATATTCCAGGTTAAACTTTTTTTCTAAGATAATGCCTATACTCAGAAAAAGGCTGTAAATTTCACAAATATATTTGCATACTTAGTGCATTTATTTCTGGAAATGTTACATGTTAAATAATTTAGTGGGTTTTTTCTTTTTTTTCTCACCTTTAGGTAAGCTTTTCAAATGCTCTGAACTCATAAAATATGGTCCATGGACTACAGGTATTTCTTGTGCCATTTTTCTAAGCACATATTAAACTAAAGAAAAGGGCTAGAAAATGCAAAAGAAACAAGCTGTATGCTGATTTTTTTGACAAAGCTGTTGGTACCAATCTTTATAGTCCTCTGATATTCCTAAACAATGCATTCCAATAGAAAACTATGATTTTCTTGATCTATTTTTCATCTTTTTCCTTCTCATTCCTGTGTGTCTCAACTGTAATTTTCTTTCTTTATGCATTTTATTAATTTCTGTAAGCTTCTTTTATGCAGAATTACTAAAGTTCCAGACTAGCAATCAAGGTTAAATAAACAATGTCCATGTAGAAAACCTGAATCAATTCAAAAATGAAAGAATTGATTTTTTTATTTTAATTTTGCTCATTGATTTTGTTCACAGAAAACAAAATCAATATGGTAGCAGCCTACTGACTTTGAAGTTTGATAATATATCTCAGTATAATAAAGAGGTCAAAGCCCCTACTGTATCATAAATTTCTCCACTCAGAACTAATTACTCCAAGTGGAAAAAGGTGGTAGACCATCAGTTTTGAAGGTATAAACACAAAGAGTGAGCTAACTCAGACATAAATGCATAACAATCAGGAGAGAAAAAGTATTTTTCAGCAATATTGTTCATACAGTTGAATAGCCATACTAGGAAGTCAAGTCACAATATACAGTCTTGTTACAAAAATAAAGTAGATTCCTCAAACAGTAATCCCAGATGTACATCAGAAACTTCAATGGGCTTAAGTTATGCTTTGTTCCTCACATAAAGAGCTTGTTGAAACATAATTACTTCAAATATCCTCTTTTTTTGTTTCTTATGAAGAAGGACATGAACAAATAAATTATTTAGGAGAAAATAATAAGCCTTTAAATTTATAAGCCAATATATAGTGTAATATCCAAATACATATATAAAATGAATATAAAAATTGGTGTATCTATATAAAATTGGAGTTGGCACTAGAGCCTTTGTATTTTTGTGATGTATACACTTAGTATGACTGCAGAGTCAGAGGTTTTCTGTATGCATGGTTTTGATACTGGCAGTTGTACAATCCTTGATACAATTATTCTAATCTGGAGTGCTCTACCCCGGTGAATTCAGTTGTCTTTAGCTTTGACCAAACTGTATGTGTACCTCTGTGAGTGACTGTTCATTTCCCAATTTCCTGATAGTCATTTATCATGTTTTGCTCTCTTCTTTGTATCTACCTCAATTTCCTCATAAAGTCATTACTCAGCAAAATCTGAAGGACCCAATGCTGCTTCCCTTAAATCCTCTTCCATGCTCTGCCTCATATCCCCAAGCAGAACAAAGATTTTGAAATACTTAGACTCTTTCTGGATTTCCAGAATTTCAGTCCTGAGGTATAATTTTTTCTTTGTTTATCTAGCATACCCTCAAGGCTGTTTTTTATTTTGTTTTTTTCAGCAAACCACAAATACTTCATTGATTCAAACACTGAAAATTCAATCTTGTTCACACTCGTCTCCCAGTTACTAATTCAACAAATCATCTAATCAAATTTCAGTCCTTTCAAAGATGGAACAAAGAAGAAAATGGTGAGTTTTCATCCTATTCATACTCCTTAATTAGATGGTATTTGATCCTCTTCCTCCACTTGTGATCATTTCTGCTTACCAAATCTTTCTCATGTACCATTTGTTTTCCTGGTCTGGATTCTTGACTCCATTTAATATATCTTCAAATGCATCCAAAATGTCATCTGAATCTCTTGTTTTCAGAGGTTTTTAACATGATTTATCATGTTATGTTTTGGTTTTTCCTAATAGCTTTGCTTTAAAGGTCCACTTAGTTCTGCAGTCACCCTGCCCCCTGGGAATCAATTTCTTAACGTAAGAGTAAAGAGAGTTCATGGATTTTGTGATCCAACATCCCTTAGAGTTGGAGTGTCATTTCATAAATAATTCACTTACGAGCACATACATTCATTTTACATGATTCCTCAATGTGACCAGGGTGCTGCGTAGACTGCACTGTATCCACCTACAAAAAATACAAAAATATATGTCTGCTTACCGGGATGTGAGTAGGGTTTAGCTAAACTAACCCTCTACCATGGATCTTACTAGTGAGCAAAAATTTCTCTTCTATGCCTTAGATCCAAACATATTCCATAAAATAATTATTTTGGTAGAAAAGAAAGTTAGAATACTGTTTAATATTTCTTAAGAAAAGGAAGGAATTAGGTGAACTATGCCCAGAAAAAGGCTGGTTTTAAATTATAGACAAATTTTAGTGATTTATACATTCTTCCTTTTCTTACCCAAAGTTACTGCAGACAGAGTAAAAAATAATATATATGTCTCAGGTATCAGAGATGAGCATAACTGTTCTCCATTAAATGACGGAATAAATAGAGCAGACCAGAGAGTTGAAAGAAGCAAAGAATAGGAATTTTACCAGAAAACAAAAAGGCAACTCCTCTTTCCCTTCATCTATCTCACCCAACAAAATTGAATGAGCAAGCCAGATTCGGAGGGCAACATACATTGTATACATTGACAATTCTATGAACATCTACATTCAAAATGATAGTTATCAACTATTATGTTCCAATGTGGAGAAAATGGAGAACTAGGGGTGAACCTGCTTTTTTTAATCACTTTGACCAATATGTTTGTGAAGGAAATGAAACGCTAAAGAGACATGCACATCCAGTGATAAACAGTAAAGGTTTCTTTCCAATATATTCTTCAAAAATAGCACTTAAATTATCACTCAGAATTGGGTCATCCACATAAAAAAATATTAACCCATTATTGATAGTTATATAACGTTTGGTTGGCATTTATCAGTCAATCTTTTCAGCTTTTCCAGTACTGTTGAGTTATTATTCATTTATATTTATTTTACATCACTGACTACTATATCCTTATTTTAATGAATCATTTATTCTAATCTGCTACACATATGTAAAGTTAAAACCAAATTACACAAATGTAGGATAGCGATGTCAAGCATCTCTATAATGCATCTTTTACTCTATGAACGTAATTCATAAAAGACTCCCAAATGTACTCAAATAATGTCTGCTCCTCAATCTAAATATGATCTTCTTACAAGAAGCCATCTGGGAAAAGCAAAAAAAACATTCTGTTTTGGTTGCAGAAGAAATTTATTTACACCTTAGTAAAATTCTTCATCATCACTAGCCAAATTATATACAAATCTTTTTGTTCAGTTTACACTGACTTAGCCTGACAAAATGGCAAATACACTAAACAGGCCAAAACATTCAATGAAAACACAGGTAATGTACCTATGTATCTATCTATGTATGTATCTATGTATCTACCTATGTATCTATCTATCTAGTTTTATCAATCTATCTCTACCTTTCATCTAAGTTTATTGAGTTCCTCAAAATTCCTAACTTCAACAGTTATTCAAATTCATATAAAAATTAAATTTTGCTGATTTTAAGGAGAGTACACTCCCTGGATAGTACTTTTCCAATATGCAATCAACAGGTATCTGTTAATGTGTATTTTAAATATTTTTCTCCAAGATACAAACACAACTGTGAGCATTTGGAGCATTCATAATATATTTCTGAGGTCAAAAATGTTCACAGATGTAATATATTTCTTCTATAATTAGAGCTCTTTTGTATGACAGACACTCATACTATTTTTTTTCAGCTAACAAATCAAATCATAAATCAGCATAAGAGAAAAACTAAAACAAGCAAAACAGTTTACCTGGCACAGACTAGACAAAATGTTGAATCTTTTTTATCACAAATGCAATCTATCATTAAATCTCAAGCAATCATGGGAGTCCCTGTGTGCATGTCTGTATTACCTGCAGTGCACCTGAGGCAGCAAACAAAGGGAAGGATGACAGTGCAAATTGTTGTGCCTCTCTACATTACATCTTAATGAGCAGCAAAGCCTTCATCACCTGCCAGTCTTTGGCATGCACTGTGCAGGCTCAGAGAGCAAACTGATGCAAGGTCTTGCATCTGCACTGCAAGTGCTACACACTACATGACAACCTAGAGACAACGCTGGAACAAAGCAATGCTTCAAATGCTCAGTGGTGCTCACAAAGATGTACAGAAGGACTCCAAATATAGACTCGAGACAAATTCACTCCCAAAATACATTCCCATGCTCTATGCCATTAGTGTAGGTGCATCCATGCGTAGTGATTGACAAAAAATAATTTAAAAATTATCTTTTCTCCTCAAATTTCTGTTAAACTAGGTGCTATTTCCCCCACTTTTCTATGGCATTTGAAGAATCTTGCTAATTTCCAGGAAACTGATATTACTGTCTTGTTCCTCCTCCCATTTCCTTGCACAAAAATGCACATATATGACAGTTAAATGAAATATTGAGAATCATTACCTCAGTTTTCATGATCAAGATGCAGCTCTCCACTAATCCGTCCACAATACTAAAATACAGGCCTGGAAGTTTCTTATAACATACTGAGTCCACTTTCTGCTCATCATAGGCAAAATTTCACACAATTTTTTGCTAGATTAGCAGTCTCTTGCATGCATGTAGATTACAATTCTCTTGTGTAAATATTTCAACAGGAAATTGCTTCCAGAATTTCAATGCTGCAGTACCTAAAAATTGTTTTAAAGCCCTAAATTTATTCATAGATCTTTATGTCTGTTTCTCCTTTTTCCTTAACTTACATATGCAACACCATTGGGAAGCGACCTTTTAGTATTAGTGATATGTATTTGCTACTAATTATAATTATTTTTTATTAAGTGAGAAGTCACACTTTAAGAGAGTATAGATGATCACAACCGTAACATATTGCTACAAACCCAGTATTATTAACTTCTGCAAGTACCCTTTTATTGTGGGGTTTTTTTTGCCATTCATTTCACTTTATTCTTAGCACTAAATCTGTGTCTGCAAATATGTTATGGTTACAATATATATTATATATTCATCTGATTGATGTGTACATATGACTGGAAATGTGACACATTACAGGTTTCTGTAACATTCTTAAACAGAACTGAAAGGCACAACATGCTCATTTTTTTGCCCACTACAGCAAATGCCAGATAAAAATACATCTCCATAGATTTCCTGTTGCATTTCACAAGATACTTCTAACCTATTTTTAAACTTCTTTTACACATGTAACTTCATTTTCAGTTTGTGGCAGAAATCAAAATAGGATATGGGGAACTACAGAAAGTGTATTGAATATATTTCTGGAGAATATACTTGTTGCATAAGGAAAGGTAATTCACATATTCTTCAATAAACAAAGGAAAATTAATCATTAAATAAAATATTCACTATCTTTATGTTATACCATTGCATTCACATGTAAAGGCCACATATAGGGAAAAAAAATAGGCAAAATGGTACTCATGGACAGTTTTTCTGAAAAAGAAATTAGTGAGGACTTCTAGACGTGATCACAAATGGATGCATAGATTTTGATAATTAAAATTTCGGACACATATATAGTCTAAGTTAAAATAAAAATGTAATAATCCTGAAAATGAAAGTTTAAAAAAAAAGAAGTTAAAGAAAACAGCTTAAAAGGGTAACACACCTAGAGCTAGTACACAGTTTAACAAGACTGTATTATCACCTAACCTTACTTAAATTAAATTAAATATTTTTATTCTGTGACTAAATCTGACTCTTGCTTGTTAGGTAAATCAAGTCTATCAAAATTAATACTTTTAATTCTTACCAAAACAAAACAAAACCAAACAAACAATCAAAAAACCCCACACCAAAAAAAAAAAAAAAACAAACACACATAAAACTATCCTTTTAACCTTTCCTTACTAGCATAAAATTGATAAAATAACATATATCATTCATTATCTTTACAAACTCTCTGGCTTATTGATTTCCTTCTCACACTATGCTTGTAAATGAATTTTGGACAATCAGGAATCTGTCAAATCCCACCACTTACATTATTTTCATAGTCACACTTTGGTAATATGGTGACATATCAACCACCCTTGATGTGGAACACTAGAGAACTGCTGGCTCACAAAGGCAGTGGTTACAGACGGAAAATCTATGTCCATTACATTGACCTGAAATTAATTAATCCATCCCCATGAACTAAAGAATTTACTTAGAATTTTTTTAAAAATCACATCCATCTAAATGTTTAGGAATCAATTCTTTCTAAACAAACCCAAAAGGTTGTAAATTAACAATAAACATATACCTTCTATTAGTAGTAGGTAGGAATGAAAAACAAAATATAAAATATCCCATTTAACACTCTAATCCACTACCACAGAAGTGGTGTAATATTTTAAAAATTGCATATTTAATGCTATTTACTAGAATGACTTGCCATTCCTGAAGCACAGAACTGTCTTCATTACAATCCACTAGAAAGATATTATGGTTCTACCTTCAGTACATATGCATTGACTTATGTCAGGTAGACCATATTCAGAAATATAACTTGCTAACAGTATTTTGAAGGTACAAAGTAGAATAACATAGTATTAATCTACCTAAAAAGTGTCAATAATGCAAACTTCCATATGGTTTGCTTTCAGCTTATGTAAGATATATGTCAAAATTCTTTGACTTTGCCCTATTGATGTAACTATTTAAAAAGCACTGTATTGATAACAGTGGTACCTATTTAAGATAATTATTACAATCTTAAGCCAGAAAAACTCTGGATCTCCTTAAAAATAAAATGATATTGCCATGTCATGACAAAAAAAAAGGTTCACAGAAAAGCAGAAGCACAAGTAATGATATCCTTAGATGCCTTTGATGCTGCAAACCTCACACTGAGAAGTCTGTGCTGCTCCTTAAAGGGCTTACAGAACATAGCTTGATCTTGGTGTAGATAAATCTACTAACAGTTTAATCCATCATTAAGGAACTAAGGCATTAAAAGCCTGGCCCACATTTTATTGTTGCTGTTTCTTTTTACCCTGTCTTAACAATACACAAACCTACTGGAAGAAAAATATTTGTGTAATTCTATTATTCAAAAATGATGAAGTTCCATTTCAAAACTAGCAAGATATTTTTATGTCACCTCAATCTCAGATAGTTAAAATCCTTTTTTTTTCAGTTTCTAAACTAAGCATATAATGGTACATATTTGCTATTATGACAATATTGGTCTGTAACGTGTTTTGCTGATATTTATTCCCAAAATACTTGTGAAGGGCAGTCACATCTTCTCTCCCCACTTACTTTCTTAAGGCACTGAGGTAAACGTAGGGGCTTAAAACCAGATGGCAGGAATAGTTACCACCCTCATCCATCTGCTCCACCCTTCTGATGGGCACTAAAGCCTTCGGGGCAGGGTTATATGATATGCCTACGAAAGAACTCATGTACTATTGCAGTCTTCAGCTGGGTGTATTAAAGTAAAAGAATTTCAGTTTTGGTTTACCCTAATATACAAAGCAGTGGTTTACAAAGTGATTCAAAGGAGGTTCAAGTATTCATGCCTCGAGGATAGTAACAACTTCTGCCATCCAATTTTAGCCTGCCACAGCATGTCTCTCAGAGCCTTAAGTCTGAATAAGAAGAGCTCTTTTAGTCTTCTCCTGCACAGCTAAGTCTATATTCCATGATTATTAAGCAGCTTTTTCTGTATGTCTAAAAGTAAGCTTAATTCTTCCTGAAATGGCTGACTAGAATACCAGAATGATTTTTCAGAGGAAGTCTCATGAATGACTTCTCAAACGACATGACTATGTCTGTTTCTCTCATGGCAGCACCCAGCTTGATGAAGCCTTAAATTGCAGAAATAAATTTGCTTGTGTCACACTTGTGCTCCTAGTAGCTCTGCCTAATTTATTAAATTCTTCTCTTTTCCTGTGGCTCCCATGTCATTATTTCCTAACTGAATTTACAACTTGTCATTTTTCTAACTCCTAAAGTCCAGAATGTTTTCTTGTCCCTTATTTAGTACAGTATAATTCTCCCACAAACTCATGATGTTTATTATATTTATCTCATAATCAATCTCCTTATTACATTTGCGCCAATTTTGCTTTAAATGATAAAGAAAATATCGTCTTAAGACTGATGCTTGACTCAAGTAACTTTTTATAATGCTTACGTTTGCAAGAACACAGTCATCTCATTTAAATGAATTTCTTACATATTTTTTGATTTCTTTAGTAGTGCCCATCTTCCTCATGTGCACAAATAATTTCCCAGGTGGCACAGTATCAACTGCTTTTTGAAGTCCAAGGAGAGAGATTACTAAATTTTCTTTGTCTAGAAAATTGGTTATCTTTTCAAAGAAAGTTATCAGATTGGTTTGTATGAACTCCTTTCAGTAAAGGCATTTTCAATTTCCATCCTATCTTCCCTCGTTCTTTATGTCAGTAACTTAATTTTTTTTCATATAAGCTCTGCTCCACTGTTTGATAAAAGATGAGGTCACGCTTTTAGACCTTTACCCTTCTTTTCCATCTTCTCCACTACTTAGATACAAATACTGTATTTGCTATTCCCCAACAAAACAGTACATTTTTTCTCCTAACAGATTTATTTAAAAGAAGACAAGGAATGCTTTGCTCTATATCACTCAGAATTCTGTGGTGACTTCTATCTGTTCCTACTTGACTTATATACATCAGGCTCCTAATTTTGCCTTTATCTCAGACACTTCCAGCTACTGCCTCCCATGTACATCTCTATCACATCTACCTTATCTTTCACTTCTAAGTGTAACAATTGTCCTGATTCTCTCCCTTATTTTTATAGTTTAGTGAAGTTTTCTTTTCATCATCCCTTTAATGTCTACCTCAGCTGACATTTGTCAGCATTTTATTCTGACAATAATCACACCCCTCTAATGTACATTTCTCTGATTATCTAACTTCCTGTCTCCCTCCTTTTCTTATTCATTGCAATTTCCTGATCTCGGAATTTATTCCACTAAAAAAAAAAAATCTTCTCATGAATCTACATGGAATAAACACCTGTGCATCTGAAACGCTAAGAAGAAATTTGAGATATTTTACTTCATAAACAAGTATGAAGAATATTTCTGTATCACCTCCCTCACTTTCCTTCTGTTGGTGGCACTAAAATAATTGTCTACCCCTACTACTGAAGGCCAATGCTGAAGAGAATAAACTGTATTGATTGAACAGGGAACACACTTTTCCAAGTCCCAGAATTAATCTGCCCAGAGGCAAAATGTCTGTGTTCTCTGCTAATGATCCTTTATCACTTCAAACACAGTACTGTATTTATTTATGATTTCTCTAGACATCATACTCAACTCACCAAGACAGAAAGAAAATTAAGAATGGCAAGACTTCAGTGTCTAATGTATAAAAAAGCTGAGGTGAATGACAAACACGGGTTTTTTTAAATGTAATTTTATTTTTTAGAGGCATTAATATCTGGTTGTTTTATAGTGACTTTTTAAATAATTGCTTAATGTATAATCTACATTAAATGGTATCTGTCAATTAAATTTTTTACATACTAAGATTTCCATTTGCACACACAAGGCCAGAAAGGACTTCCAGTGAAACGTCCATGAGAAGCAGAAGCATTATCCAAGGAATTAAATACTTTATAAATATACTTAAAATAGACCACTGTGATGTGGTCAAAACAGCAAGCTGATGCATTTATTTCTTACTTTGCTAAGGAAAGTATTGCTTTTCATCTCACCGGCACAACAGACTTCACAGGAAAACTGTACACGTCAGGCCTCTGGAGGCTCTGGGCCAGTAATCCCAGTTCCATACAGACACTCCCACTCTACCTGGGGTACAACAGGATTTGGGGACTTCTCTAGCCCAATCCCCCCTCCTTAGCCCCCTGCCTGCCCTTGCTGGAGTGGGGCATTTGTTCTCCTCTCTAGTCAAAATGCACTAATGCTTGTGTGAAGCAGAGAACTGCTGCTCCTTCTCGGGTGAATAAAACTCCATCCATCAGGCAGCAAAGAGGATTATGCCAAGGGCACAGTAGGGCTCTAAAGGTAGAGGCTTACAGAGCAGCCAAAACGAAAAGAAAAAGTTATGGAAAGCAGGAGAGTGAAAGATGTAGGGAAGTAAGTTCAACCGTTTTATACAGGATCCTTAGGCAGGAAATGATAGAACTAACAGCTTTTATATCAAATTCCAAAGTACACGTAGATATCATTCTCACCCCAGAAAACTCACTGATCACAGCAATACTTCTCCTTGCAGGGATGTTGCAGAAAAAACCAAACAAACAAAAAAAAACCAAAAAAAAACCAAAAAAAAAACAACAATGAAGAAAATGTCAGAAGATGAAAGAAAGCACTGTTACCAGTCTGCCAACCTTTTATAAAAAAAATTCACAATAGACATGGGTTGAACCCCTTGTTTGAACAGATCACAGAAAACATGGATGTAAAATACAGATTTAAAAGACAGCATTAAAGAAGAGTGTTGTTCAGTAAACAAAACATAAAATTAGGCTTCTAGAATCCTTCTTAAGTGTACCTCCAAGTTGCAATCAAAAGGCTTGTAAAAGTTACAAATTCTTGGTTAGTCTGTACATTCATCTAAATAATCACTTATGTTATGGAAACATCATAATGATAAACTAAGTTTATAAAGAATAGAGTTGTTCTTAGATACTATATGTATGCAAGACACTAAATTGTTCTATTACTGTAAACCTGGCTGTATTGTCAACTGTTCACTTTCTTAAAATTAAGTTTAAAGCAAGAAGGTTTTTTTGTATCTATGCCTTCCCTTTCAAAGGAAACATAAATTCCGTGCTTCTACATCACTTGCAACTTTTGAAGTCCTTTATCAAGGAGAAGTATGATGTTTCTTAACAAATAAGAGCTTATTTTATAGAGTGTCTTGTGAGCACAGTATCATAGATTGGTTTAAATAAAGTCTGTCAAATTATCATAAATATTTTATATTTTGCATATAATTACTTTTTCTTCTCCATCCACTTTTTGTTAATGGAAACAGAGAAAGATATTTTTATCTTTAATATATGATGTAAAATGAAGAAAAAATAAAAAAAAATAAGCAGTTAAAGATGTGATCTTTAATTTCTTAGACAGCCTTTTAAATTAAACATAAAATGACCAAAATCAAATATTAAATGACTAAAATTAAACTAGATTTGACAATGGTTGAAACATGTGACATTATTAATGTCACGTATCAAAATCAGACTGTTATGCTAAGAGTTCAGATTGGAAAGTATCTGAACAGTGGAAAGCAATGAAAATTCCATTCAAATATTTGTGAGATCAGTTAAATTGCCTCACATTAGATTGCTCTGTGGTGATTCGAACACAGCATAGTTTACATACTTGCAGATATTAGGTGACTACTAATCCTTTTGTTCAGAAATTCCTCATGGTCAATTAATTTATGTACAGAATTTGCACATGGGAGTACTAAATTAATACTATTAACTGGTTCAGTTTAGCATTTAGGGTGGAGTCTTTTTCCACATATTTGATCAAAAATAAAAAGTATCTCTCTCCAGTGAAGTAGCAAAACTCTTATTGTAGGACATGAAATCAGTCTTAAGTGTATCTCTGCTTCTTTTATATTACATCTAAAATGCTGACTTTGCACACTGTGAGAAGACTTTTCTCTGTCCAGGTAAATTACAGAAGAATAATCCAGTTAATTTTTACACATCTGCCCCTTCTCAGCATATTACCAGCTGCAGTACTCAGTAGTAAGACAGGTTAGAATGGCTACACAATATCTTGGAGGGGGGATGAACAACAAAACATATTTTTCCAATTAAGTTTCAGAAGATATACATACAGCAGTGAAACTGTGCCTAGCCTGGCTGGCAAGCAGAGAATGCCAGCCAAGACTGACAGGTTACAATTCTAGATATTTATTTGGGGGGGTTTCTATTTCAAGTAGAAGGATGCCTCAGAAATTAAAAACGAGTGTATACTTCATGTATATTTTAATTGGTTTTCTGCATCACTGTAGAACATTTTACAAATGAAAAGCCTCTCTCTCTTTCTTTGAATAGCAAGACTCCTGAGCTAATTTCATCATAAAATTTGCATAAACTTTTTCCTAATGCCTTTTTAGTAGTTATTTCTCATATTTTTAGTCCTCCTTTAGAAGCCCACAAACATAATTTTTTTTTTGAGAAATTTCTAAATATTGACTAAGCTTCTCCAAGAAATTGAGAGACCTTCAAAGCTATTTTCTTAAAGACTTAATATAATGTAGCTGGGAAAAAAAACCATTAGTGCTTTACTCCAGCTTCTGGCTTTCCTGGAAACAAGCAAATACATGGTGTAAGTCCATAAAACCCCTCTGCTTTGTAGTATGAAACATACTTAGGTCCCTTCTGTGTATCAGACACGAACTTGAGAAATCAAAGGCTCTAGATCTTTTGCTTGGATCTGCTACATTTAAAATAGTGCAAATTCATCCTGCGGTATTGTAGATGGGACTGAAAGGAAGGAAAATATCTTGACAGGTTTTAGTATAATACAATAGCTAAGCTCTTTGTTGGAGCAGATTGCCAAAAAGACCAGTTCACTGTGGAACACAAAGAAAACAGCAGCAGCAAGAACTCTGGTGTCTCCTTGTCAATATCTGCACAGGCTGTGGGTAGCACTTTGGGGTAGCTTTTACTTCATGGATAGTGGGGTCCACTCTCGACAGAACTTCAAACATCAGTAAAGCCTTTCTGCATATTATTTCTCTTTTGAGTCAAACGTGAAGAGACCATATGCTTGCAGCAAGTCTGGTTCCACATCTAAAGGGAGCAGAAGAGCTGGATATTTACCCTGCTGCTACTAGGATGTACAAGAATTTCATTATGAGCATTTATATCTTCTCAAGGGGAGAGCAATGGTCAACAAACTCTTCCCCCTCTCCTATTTTAAAGACTATATTTACAAAAATTGTCTTTGTGGATGCTTGCTAATACTCAAAATTATTGAAACAAGCAGGCCAGTTCACCTTCCTGATTCTTGATCCACAGAAGTGCAACAGGAAACCATGAAACGGAATGTTTAGAAAACCAGATCTGGCAAAAAAATTCTTCTGAAGTTATTTACAGAATATAATCCTGAAGAATATAAGACTTCATTTCAGTTTCATTTTACCAAATTTTACATAAATTATCACTATGTAACTATGTTTCATGAAAGCCTGTTATGATTCAAAACTATTTAAAGATATTAAAACAGAAGAATTATGCTACTCACAGTTTGCTTTGCATTTAATAAGCCACTGCTCTACCTTACACTTACAAAGACAGGAGAGAAGGAAAAAAATAAAAGGAACTAAAATAGTGTTGCATCTTCAATGAGTGCAGACCTTTTAGATCTACTCGATTTACTCAATTTGTTTTAAGAGTGAAAAGGAATCTTTGACAAAACTGTCATCTTTAAAATATGGTGATATTTCATTTTCTCCCTTCTGCACTATTTAGATTGCTGGAAACTGAAATACTCCCAGCAGCTACTCCGTCCAATTTTTCAGAGCTGTCACTTCCTAGGAAATCTGCTTAAGCAAAATACTTATGTTAGAAAACAGAGCAAACATGGTATAAAATACATTCTATATTTCTTTGCAGGACAACTGGTATTCAAACACAAAATGGAAAGAATATGTAAACATCTGGAAGTTGAATCCTTTGGACTTTTTTAAATCCATAAATCTGATTAATTTCCAAAGATATCTAGAATTAACTCACTTTTTTTGACTTAGCTGATTTTATTTTTTTTTCAAAATAATTATAATCAACGCTATAAAATTAAAAAATAATCAAAATGCTATTTCCAAAGAAAGCACACCAGGTCATTAAAACTAAAAATCGCACTTCATCTTAAAGATAGAAAAACTGAAGATGATCAGTTTTAACCCTTCCTAGTTCACATGCTCTTTCTGTCAGTACATTTGATGTCCTGCAATGTAACACAAAACTGAAAGAACTTTATACATGGGTGCCTTTAGCCTACAATATAAACAAAACAGACAATACATGAAATGCAAGAAAACCCTGTATGCTGCTAAAAACTGCACTAAAAAAAGTTAAGATCTTTACCTAAGACAGAGGTTACATTTTGCAGAGCAAAAAATACAAGAAGAAAACCAAACCAAACACTGGATGAAATAAAATGTTTCTTTCAAGAGAGAATTTTAAATTCTGGATGCCAAGAAATTTTACAAACGACAAAATGCAGAATGGTGTTGGCTCTCATAGATCAATAAATATTACAGTTTCTTCTCTGATTTTTAAAAATATTTTCTGCTTTTATTAATTTAATCATACAAAATTCTTATTAATGTTTAAAGTTTATACAGGAGGAACTATCTAAGACTAAAGTTACTTCGACTGCTTTAGAAAGCCTGTCATGTTACAGGCAAGTCAGTACATCTTACTGTGTACAATTCAAATCTCAATACTCTGATGGCCCCTTAACACCAAATATGTCACCCTTTAACACCACAGAATCAATATCCTGGAATGTCATGGCACCCTGATGGACCACAAAGCCTCTGTATACATTTATTAGACAAAGATTTGGTATTACTTCAGAGAAGAAATGTGTCAAGCTAAGATCAATTTCAAGTTTCTTACTAAGAAGGAAATAGTTCTAGGTAAATAAGTGATTTTTTTTTGAAATTTCACTCAATCAAACATAGGAAGTAAACAAAGGAATTCAAAGTCATTTAGACATCCCCTTCTGAACAAGAGCACTTACAAATGCACACTGCTCTAAACTCTACCCCTCATTTTCAAGTTTTTTTGACAGCTCTTTCCCACCCAGATCATCACCCACACAGTCCTTGATGAGATCTGATTTCAGGATAGGATAAGAAAAAATAAAAATAAAACATAATATAAAAATTTTAGCATGATCAAACAATAATATATCAAATCCTAAGTGCAAAATGCTCTTCTAGTTATTACTTCATCCATTTTCTCACATGGTCATCTAAATATTGGGACTACTAAGAGGGAAACAAGACAATTTCTTGCATTTAAAAAATGCTTCTGCAGCACAAGCCAAGGAATTGGAGACAAAGTTATTGACCTTTCTGACAGCAGTGGAAAATTGCAGATGAAACAAAACCATCAGTATCTTCTCACAATTAAATCCTAAAAATGTTTTCTGAACCTAAGACAAGAAGTGTTGATTGTGTTCCACCCTTGGATAAGCAACACATATTGTCCAATCTGAGATTCCTTGGGTGTTTAACAGAAAAAAAAGCATTTTTTAAAAAACCTCTCCCTGAGTTGCTGTGCCTCTGGCAGAGTAAAGTCTTTGTTTAACCTCTGGATTTCAAAACTATGTCCATAGTCAAAACACACACAGAAACACACACATGCACACCTGATTCCTGCATATCTCCAAGGCCCTGTCAAAAAAGAAAAATGTACAGGCCTCAGTACTCACATTTCTATTAAGATACATTAAATACTTAAATTCATAAAATAAATTCTTCCTAATCCATACGAAAATTAGTTCTTTTCTCAGTTAAATAACAAATTACCAGCACAGATTAGCATCTATAAATAAGTAATAAGCCAAAATTCAAACTGGTTTCTCATGAACTTTAGTTTTGTATTCATTCATTACAATATGCTTTAGTATATAACAAGCTACCACTGTAAAAATTGTATTCTTCCATACATTTGTAAATGGTTCTTCAACTGATTTCTATTTGTGAGACAATAAAGTTATCTGTATTGAAGCTGTAATAACCACTCACACATGAAAAAGTACATGTAAAACATTTGATAAGTTTCTAAGGTAGTAGGATAGGCCATGCTGCTGAGAGATAAGGTAACTTATTTTTCAAAGAAATGTAAACTAAAACATATCTCTTCGCATAATATTTTTCTTTATACTGACATTGCATACTGTCATAGAATGATCGTATGGAATTCTGTCAACACAACTGCCAGCTGTCCTACTTACATTAATTAAATTGAGGGGATTATCAGTAGGACTTTCCACTAATACGTTAGTGACCATCAATATAAAAAACCTAAAAAGAGGTAATGCAGCCCTTTGTTGTGTGAAATCATTGCATTCCATCTCAGAAGCTGTTTTCATACATGTGCTCCTCTCCTTCTCTCTTAATGACATCCAGAACAAGCAAAGATTATTAAAAAACCCAGCCAAAAAAAAAAAAGCAACACAAAACCAAAAAGAAGACATGGATATTGTTTCTACATGCTGCAATAGAACCTGAATATTTCAAACCACTTTGGCAAATGTCCCTCCAAATAATGGTTTTAGCTGTAAGTCATGCAAATCGCATATTGTGAAGAAAGAAAAAGAAAAGCAAAAACAAAGAAAAGAAAAAAAGAAAAGAAGAGAAAAGAAGAGAAAAGAAAAGAAAAGAAAAGAAAAGAAAAGAAAAGAAAAGAAAAGAAAAGAAAAGAAAAGAAAAGAAAAGAAAAGAAAAGAAAAGAAAAGAAAAGAAAAGAAAAGAAAAAGAGAATTAAGATCCCTGAGAATCTGAATATCCATATTTTGTCTCTTGTGAAGCATTCCTCACACAAGATTGTCATTATTGCTACTTTTCCTGGATGCTTTAATATTTTCTATGGCATCTCTCACCAGTTCATGAGTCTCTCTTAGCAGACATTGCTGTGCTTAGCTGTAAGTCTCAGGAGGGCTCGAATACTTTTGCCAATTAGAAATAAGCAAGTTGTTTAATTAACACACCCTTTTCATTAATAGTTTAACCCAAAGCTGACAAAGGGTCTTTGTTGCAAACCAGGAACAAAGAAAGGAGTACTAATTAAACACTCCGAAGTTTCTAAAGGGAGAGATTATTTCAGTACCCAAAGAATTCTTTGAACTCCTCAGAAGACCTCCAGAGCCTTCCAAGAGCACTTGGAACTTCCTATAACTGTCCCACTCACTCTGGGGAAAAAAAAAAGCAAAAACAAACAAACAAAATACAAACCAACAACAAAAAACAACCCAAAGCCTAAATTTTCTGGATAGTTCTGATGTTTTTGATCTCAGTGTCTTTGAAGAAGACTAAAATAAAACAGGTTTTGACTTCATAGTAACACAAGTGTAAACTCAAACCTGGAAAACTGTTTCCAACTCTAACCTGAATTCATGAGGTCAGGATGGGCTGATGTGGTCTAACTAAATGATGTTGGCCATCAAATTTAAAGTGCTACGAAAGCCACTGTGAGCTATATATTAGATTTTACATGTGAGCTAGACTGATGAAGGAGAGGAGAGGAAAGGCGAATGCCTTCACTGGCACTGAGTGCAGTTTATCCAGAGGGATAAACAGAAAGGTCTGTTCTAAGGCCACAAACTTGTTACTTTCTACATTCTTTTAGACTTTCTGTGTGCATTTTATTATATGTGTGTGATGAACACATTTCCTTAAAATCGATTGGCAAATCTAAGAAGTAGCAAGCAAAGGTTTCCAACTGGATGTGGGTTTGAACTTAGAAATTTGCTGCAAAGAAAAGAGCAGCTTTCCTGGAGACAGCAGTGATCTTTGCTTCAGCTGTCCGCATTTCTGCCCCCTCACACACATCTACTCCCACAGCAGGGAAAGCAACCCTGTTTATGAGGCAGTGGGTAATAGCTGCAGTTTACAGCCTGGTATAGTGAGGTCAAAGGGCACTGATTCTTTAATATTTGGGCTTCAGCTTGCACTGACCCAATAACTGTTGCATGAGCATTTATGCTGCTCAGGAGCAGCAAAGTGACAGATAGACAGAGGTGGTAAGTATCACAAAGTTAGATATTCATGCCTGTGAATCAGACCTCTAAGGTGGAGTGTGTATGAAGTGACTGCAAATGCAATGTGCTTTCAGGAAGCAAAAGCAGTATTACACTATTTTATTCTCCCGTATACCCACATGTACTTAGCCACTTCTAAATTTTCTGGAGTCCAACAGAATGACAACACAAGAAAACATAACCAGACTTTGGAAACCTGTTAGAGCTAAGACTCAAAATAACAGCTATCAAGATTTTCTTCACCTATCTTCCTTTCTATCTTGGTAGTGTACAATTTCCTTACTATTTTCTATATGTTTATATGTTTATTTCACTAGTAATCAGAAAATTAAGAAAACTCTTCTTTTTCCTTTTGACAAAACCTATGTACTTGCTTGTTCAAATATGTATTCCGTTTCAGATGCTAAATTCAAAATTTTTGTCATAATGCCAAGGAACTGTTTTTTTAGATTCAGACAGGTCCAAAATTCTACGGGTCCATGACTCATTACACCACAACCAGCAACAGACCAAATCCTGTGGACTACTGTCAAAGAAAAATGAGAAATTTACAAGTTTGCAGTACAAAAATTGATCTATTATTTTTATGCAGCAATGGATCAGAATTTAGTCTACAAAATAGATTTTAAAGTATTTATTTTGTAAAGCTTGCTTATAAATACACTGTGAAATGTATGTAGGAGTGTATGTTTATCCTTTCTTTTATAGTGTTTGTATTGTGGAAAAACTGTTGATAATATCAGTGATAGCATCTCAATTCAGCGTTTCTAGACACAAAGAATCTGCCACTGAGTACTGCCCACATTAGAAAAAAAACTCTAAGGAAATACAGTATTAAAACCACTGTCAACTACATTCAATCACAGTAAGCCTAGAGATCTAAGAGTATACCAAAATCCACTGACCCAAAGATTTCACAGTTTCTTGTTTCATGATTCAGTGGAAAGGATATGAATGAACAAGTGAGAGAAGAACAAATAGAAGTGAATCAGGACATGCTCTGGAACTCTAACAGGCAGCTGGGCTCCAGCCAGGAGTCTGCACTTGCTTCTTTTTCCTCCCTAAGGAACAGTTCCAGCATACTGAACTGCTTCTTCAGCTAACAAAAAGAAGCAATTTTTACATACTCAGCCTGAAAATTTAAACTAGTCCCAGTTCCATAAGGAAAATACTTTAAAATCTAATCCCCTTTTCAGGCTGTGCTCCAAAATTCTTTTAAAAAATGTTTTAAAATAAAATATATTATACAGAAAATATTCACTGTGAGATTTCCTTCAATAAAATCATATGTAGATGGGATACACAGCAGCTGACTGGTACAGCCCTCTGGAGTAAACATTTCTTCCTCCAACTCTGAATATTTTTTCTTTTCTAATTCTCTCATCCTAACAATTAACATGGATCTGGTCTAGCCTGCAGGAGTTATCTTTAGAGGCACTAATCACCCACTGCTCTTCACTGATTGTAGTGAGAACTGTCTTTATTCATCTGCCTGAAAAGCAAGATTTTAATGGTCTAGCATAATGCAACTTTATTTCATAAACTACTTTTTCTGGCCAGTAATTTTGTAATGTCAAATTTAATTCTACTTCCTCAGTTATCTCACTTTTACTTTGAATTTTACTTAATGCTCAAATGAAAAAACTAGAAATAAGTAAACGATATCAGTATGGCAAAAACCTTTTTTTTTTTTTTTCAAAATAGGTTTTCTTCTGGTCTTTGAATTCTTTCTAGTTGTTTGTCATTTTATTTGAACTGTTTCCATTCATCTACAAATAATACACTATAAAAAGTAGTAAAGGGGTTATTCAATCAAATGGAGTAGAAATAATGATAATTATTCTATGGACTCACATAAATATGAAAAATAAGCTGGAAAAAGTAAGTAAAAATTACCATTGTGGAAAGTATGAAGAAATCTTTGGGTATTTTCTTCTTAATGGAACAAGGAGGGCATTTTTGCTATTTCTTTGAACAAATCTTAGATATATTATTCCAGTAATACATAGAAGCAAAGCTGTATTTACCCAAAGGAATAACAAAAAATACAAAAACATATATGCAGTATTTTTGAACGCTGCTTTTCAAATCACATTTTATTCATGAAACGTAAAAATCAAGTCTATTAAATGAAAATATTTTTCTACTGTTGAACTTAAAAATCAAAGCCATGTTTTTCCAGTGGTTAATGTATTTAAAAAAAAAAAATTTTGAAAACTACTTTTCAAGCGCATGACCACATGAATTAAGACCTCATTTTGGCAAAGGGTTTAGCTGAAGCAAAAGAATTATGTACTGATATCCTGACACACATGTATGTACCTACAAGGCTGAGGTCTCAAGAAACTATTGTTCTCTTCTCTCTGAAGACAGATATTACTTTCCCTTTTCTTCCTACGAGCTTTGTTAAAATCTCCTCAGTCACATTTTTCTCCTTCTGCCACTTCCTGCTCAAAAGGGCTGTAAAGAATAACAAACGCTGACAACAAAATAAATGGCAAAGCAAAAATTATGTGGAAACTGAACACCAAACGCCTTCTAGTTCCCCTTTTCTCTATCAGCTAAGAATTGAACAAACTGTAAATTCATTAAGATCTCTCTCTGAAACAAACAAAAATTTTCTGAAGGGAAGGAGAGGAAAAATAACAAAAAAAATACACTGTCTCCTCTAGAAATTCCAACAGACTCATGAAGCCCATGAACTTAACACATGAACAAATAAATCCTTTTTTTGTAGCTTTCATTGCAAGAATTCAAACTTGAAAGGAAGCCTGCATTAAGCATGATAATAGCAATGACGTGCCTACCTCCACAGCAAGAAGAAACTAGAATTGCTACAGCTGATTTACTTCACTCCTGCTTTCCTGACTAGAAGAGCAGCAATGCAGATGGATTTAATTAGCAAGTCCAGACCACTGGATTAATGACTGATACACAAAATACACTATCAACTATTATCTAAAGAGTTAGTATTTCAGCATTATAGGAACTCAAATTAACTCATACAAACAAAGAGTTTGAAGCAGGAGGAAATCATATGACTGAACTAATAACCAATAAAAATAGACTGCATAGCAGTAGCAAGTATTTTGGTCTGTAGGATCAGGCCAGTGTCTCTGTGTCTGCCAAGCTTGGCACAAGGTCCATAGTTCTCTCCATGATTTGCAGATAGGCTTATGCTGCAGGGCCCAGAAAGATTCAATTGTGTAGGTAATGGAACCAGCTTAGTTCCAGTGTGAACCAGCTGATTACCAGTGCATGGTTGAGGGCAACTACAAATACACTGAAGTGAGGTCATACTTTTAAGGGGATTTTTTTTCAGTTCATTCTGAATTCCATACTGCCATTATTACCCAAACAAACTGGCTATGTTGCTATATCCCTATTTAGGATATGATTACAATATAATCAATTTATTCAGTATCTAATAATTGCCTCTGTGTCTGGTATTCAGTGTGTTTTTTAACCACACTCTTCTAAATCTAATACACACATTTTTACAAAGAATATTCAGATTTTCACTTGACTAGTGGTGAAAATACAAAAATACAAAACTCTGTCATTCTTGTCTAGGAGGTGTTTTGATTTTGGTTTTCTAGGAGTTGTACTAGCTTTATTTATTTTGGTTAATGGTCATTCTTTGTAAGTAGGTTAGTTTATTCAAAGACCATCTCATCTAAAGCCAGAATTCAAAGAATCTTAAGTGACTGCAAGAGGTTATAGACTAGAGGTTCAATATTACTTGCCTAGATGAAATGACCACAGTATTAGTGTTCTCCATTGCACTGATATTCAGTTATTTGAAAAAAATGTCATTTGGTAGCTATCCATATTTTGCTAGCAGGAAAAGGTGAAACTGCAAATGGAATGCCATAGGAATATTTCTTGGGTTTGGCTCAATATTTCTTTAATCTTGAGCAACAGTATACTCTTGTGGAAACTGTGGGTTACCCAAAACAGGGAAAGGCTGTGAGCACCAGGAAGAAATCAGGATTTGAATTCAAATGATCTTGAGAAATCCACAGTCTAAATTCTGTAGTAGAACTGTCGCACTAAAAAAAGAGGGAAAAATCACAAATACATAACAAATTGCCTTTTATGCTTTCTCACAGACAGTGGTTGTTACAATAGAACAAAAAATATAGCAGAATGACAATGAAAATTAGGCCAAGATGTGTAGTAAAGAGTCAAACATTGGGAATGCAGGAAAAGGAATGTTAGTACACAGGACACTGAGAAAATAATATTCTATTCAGAACTGATAAGACTTCAGTTATAAAGAAAGCATTGCTCAGCCCTAGAATTTTTCTGACTGTATCAGCACCTGGTACCAGATAATACTGACGAGTCAGAAACAACACAGAGGACAACAACAATTAAAAGCCTGTGGAACATGAACTGTCTTTCTTGATGCTACCTCATCAAGACATAACAAAACACTAGTAAGATTCCCCAAATTGTTATAAAAGGACAATGAAGAATTTTTTTCTGTGTACACTAAGGAGAAGTAAAAATGAAACTACCTTACCCTGGCTTCCACATTACCATTATCAATATGCTGATTTAGGCAGTTATTGCCTTCTTCATACCCCATTCACTGACTCCCCTTTTTGTCTCCTGTCTGTTGAATACTTCCTACTTCTCATATTTTTTTTTCTCTCAGTCAAATGTTTCCATTAAACACTTTTTATTTATTTGTAAGCACTTAACATTAAAAAAAAAACAACAGAAGTGACCTCCAGATGTGGAGGAGGCTTGAGCAGTTTAGGGACAGAGGTGAAGTACTCTTGAACAGCACAAAGGATCAGACAACAGCAGCAGCAAAGTTTAAAAAAAAAAATGCAGTTATAAATTCTAGTACACTCTGCCTAGATAGCTAGTGAATGCTCCTTTTTAAATGTTTTGAAGAATTTAGATGGAAGATACCTAACACTACACCACTAATGCTTCTGCAAGTTTTGCATCCTTGGACAAAAGTATCTAGCAAATAATATGCTAGGTAGCATCAAAGATTCCTGTGTCTCTCCTGCTCATTCTGAGTTTCTCAGTTTGTGGTCACAGCAAATCAGAAAAAGTATTTAAAGCAGAATCCATAACCTTATATGAAATTAATGTAAAAGTAGAGCTAAAACAGTTAATGAAGAAACATTTATGAGGGAAATCAAATGTAAAAAGCCACCATTCAGCATGTGCTTAATATATGTTCCATTACCCTTTCGCCCTTGCTCTTTTTAGGTAGTGTAAACATAAACAGAATGGATTTTTATGGCTTCTCATTTGTGAGTTTCTTAAAGTTTTTGGTTCAATAGACAAATCTCTCATAGGTAATAGTTATAGCCTGAGGGAAAACAGTCCAGCTATGTATTACTACCCTTTCAATTCAGATCTGCATTTACTCTATCAGTCCTGTGATTTGCTGCAATGATCAACATAATCTTCAGCTAGCTATTTTGTTTGGAAAGTTATTCCACAAATTTATCCAATGTTCATAACATGTCATTTAGGAACATGTTAAAAAAAAGTTCTTTTCACATCCCTCCTCCAAGAAGCATAACTGTATCATTACTTTTATAATTAGAGGACTCAAAAGAAATATGGCTAAGCTTCCAAAAACAGACATTGCAGTCATCCATACAACAACCTATCTCAACACTTTCAAATTTCTCTGACTTATTAAAAAAACCCAAAATATTTAGCATGGAACCCAGTTAAAATCCAGTCCCCTATTTCCTTTCCTTTTCCCTCTGAGCAGCATTTCTAGATACATGTACACTTTGAAATCTCTACCACAGGATGACAATTAAGCATGCTGTTCTGGGCCAGGAGGTTACTGTCCCCTGTTTTTACTGGCTGCTTCTCCCTACCCTTTCCTGTTGGAGGTAAGAAGTTCGTCACATCTGACAAGAGAACCATATGTGCAATTACTTCTCAACTCAGTTCTCTCAAAATAGTTTCCTTTACCAAAAAAAAAAAAAAAAAAACCAAAACAAAACAACCAAAACACAAAAACAAACAAAAAAAATCCAAACCAAAAACCCACCAAAAAACAAAACCAAAGCAAAACAAAATAAACAAAAAATAAACAAACAGCCAAAAAAAACCCCAACAACCAATAAACTATACAAAAGTATCTGTTTAGGAAGTGTTTAAGTTAAACTGGAATTGCTTGTCTGAATGTGTCCTAAAGGCAATTTATCTTTAAAGTTCAGAATTCAAAGCTTTTGTTAACAATGACAAACAATGATAATCAACTCATGCTTCCCAAATGGTTTTCAAGGCTCATTCCTTAATGCTCAGAGGCTAAAATTGGGAACATCTGAATGTAAATAAATTGTTCTTTTTTTACTAGATCAAATATTGACATGTTTTACAACATATCATCCTGTCTTATGCATTTAGCTTCATCTGAGATTGTGGGCAGCATTGTGACATATTAAGATATCATCATGCTGCCTATCCAAACCACTGCATATATATCATGCTTTTAGACTTTCTTTATCATTATTCTGTATGATTGTAACATTTTTCTCTGTCCAACTGTAGGCTATACAGAAGCCTTCAGGAACTCTCTTATAAAAGATTCTATCACTAAGTTTGATACAATTTGCCATCTGATGTAACTTCAGAAGTAACTATTTATAAATGTTATTCGGCATAATATAGCAGCTAGTGCACCGAATAAATGTGAAAAAATACACCAATCTTTTTTCTGCTATGAGTAGGTATATGCAATTATAAATAATCTGGCATGAGTTCATGAGAACTTGTAAATAGGTTTTTATCCAGATGACTTTCAGGTCAATGTTAAGACTTCCAATGGTTTTGCTATTTAAAATTCATTATGTTCTGAGACAGAATCACCAAGTTCTGTCCAATCCTCAGTACTGCCTCATGACACAAACCAAAACAAAGAATTTGATCCAATTATTTTACTGCTTTGAGAAAGGGAACTTTTATTACTATTACAATGAATTTATCATTAAGACTTAGTAACTTGAGAAAAAATGGCAAGAAATCATAGCTCACCTAACTCCTTAGAAACAATCTTAAAATATAAGGCAATTAAATAATTAGATGGCTGTATGGTGTCTGGCTGAGATGGACTTCCTTTTCTTCACAGTAGCACATAGACTACTGTGTTTCAGATCTGTGACTGAATAGGTGTTCATAGCACACCAATCTATTGTGTTGGTGAGTAGAACTTGCACAGAACCTAGACTTTCTCTTTTTCCCTGCTCTGCCAGCAAGTAGGCTTGGGATGAGCAAGAAACTGGAAGGAAACACAGACAGGAGAGTGGATCAAATTGACCAGTAGAGATTTTCAATGTCATATGGTGCCATGCTCAGCGAGAAAAGATCAGGAAAAGAAGAAGATAGACGGGGACATTTGGGATTATGGCATTTGTTTTCCGAAGAAACCACTATTTGTGATGAAGGCATGCTTTTGAGGAAGTTGGTAAACACCTGTTTCCCAATGGGGAGTAGTGAATGAATTCCTTATTTTGCTTTTTTTGTGTGCACAGCTTTAATTTCACCTACAAAACTGCCTTTATCTCAATCTGCAAGTCTTCTCATATTCCTTCTATTTTCTCCCCCTCCATGGGAGAGGAGAGTGAGCAATCAACTATGTGGGTGCTTGGCTGCTGGCTGGAGTCAAATTGCAACAATGGCCAAAGTAATTTACTATAACTAAACAAAAATCGATGAATGTTAAAGCTGAAAACTTCATAAGAACTCCAGCATTACTGAAATTTTATCAGTGTGTAATAATTGCTACTTCTAATATCAGTGTGTAATAATTGTCTATTTAAATATAGTATAATATTCAGGACAGCATCATGTGACCATCATGTGATCATCATGTGATCTTAAATTTTTCAGTCAAAAAATAGCCTGATGTTGTCAAGATTTTTTTTCAGACTACAAGTTCTTACAGTGCATGGCAATCTCTTTCCTGTTACAAGCTTGTATTGTAATGCTTTATGAATAACTCTCACAAAAAGAAAACCTTTCAAGTCCAAGCAATTTGAAATAAAACATATTTTCCCATTAAAAAAGAAAGAAATGAATGAAGTGATACATTTGTGCTTATATCACTACTGCAATTGCCATTTTACAGCCGACTTCCCAGCTATTTGATGGATGACTTGTGAACATACAGCAGCCTGTCCTGTACAAGGCAAAAAGGATTTCAGGATGTATTGTAATGAACCATGTTAAAGGCTAGGAGCTCCAACACACCTGATACTTTTTTTTTCAATCAATGCCAACTGTTTTAAACAATCCCAAGCACATAAGTGGATAATAAAGATTGATTGAAACCAGAAGCATCGGAATTTGAGCATCATGGGGTTTGGAATGGCATAGCACAGTAATCTCACTGAACTGCTTCATTTTGCTTACTGCTCTTGTGAGTTTTATCCATTATGAGGTTGAAATAGCACTTTTATTCCCAGCATCTATTTCTTACATAATTCTCAATGTATTTTGAGTCCTAAAAACTGTCATACTTGGGCAGATTTTTTTCCCTAATTTGACTACTACCCCTCCAGCCATCTAGGAGTTATCTGCGTGTGAAAGAATGATATTTAAGTGAGGTTTCTCTCTTAAAAAATGATTTAGTACTTCTTTCCTTAAGTATTTAAGCATGCATCAAACTGTGGTATTAGCAGTTGTACTATATTTTTTTCTACTGGCATTAGCCATTTCAGAGATTTTATATCTGCATTAACCCTAATGCATTTTTATTAGCTTATTGCAATGGGAAATTCCAGTTGTGCCTCAAGAACTGAACAAGAACCTGTCAGAACTTGACATTGTAAGAATTTCCTGTGGTTCACTCAAAACCACCAACGCCTGCTGATAACTACTTACACTCTATTCAGGGACTGCTCTCAGCATTTTCTGATACCCATGGCCATCCTGAGATAACATATTTCCCAATGACAGGAATTTAAGTTCCTACACAACTGTAGGGATTTCATTTTTAGTGTTTGAGAGAATGTTTCAATTGCCACTTTGCAGGAATAAATGTAAAAGTATCACGGGACATATTCTACTTTCAGTTATATAAATGTAAATTTAGAATATTTTTTCTAGTGTGCTTTTATACCTAAGCCAAAATGAGAATTAGAGTTCATAGTTCCATTGGTAATATTCCTACAAAAAGCAGTTCCAAGTGGTTAGTAGGAAATGCTGTGGGCATTATTTTTCCCAGGAGATTTTACTTAATAGTCATATATTGGAAAGAGCAAAAGAACCCTGATTCTGTAGAGCACAGTAATCAGAGTCGCAATGCTGATATTTATAATAGAAAGACTTACCCAAAACCCCAACTTTTTTAAGCTTTTAAAAGGGGGTCAAAAAACCAAGTTAAACTTAGTTAATAATCATACATATCACATAATACTGTAGGTAATATTTTGCTTTGGTTTTTTAGTCTTGTTTTTACTTTTTCTTTAAGCTGAGATCTGAAATTAAAAACAATGGCCCTACAAGTAATAGACTGCACAAAATCCCAAGTCTGATGTTTATGGGTCATTTTTCTAAGTGCATGCAAAAAGTGTACTGATGAAAAAAAATATTTGTGAATGCAGTCACTTAAAAGTCTGCTCAATCTTTTAAGTATATCTACATTCAGTCATGACATAAAACTTTATTTTCCATATGGAAATATATTTATACATTAACAACTTGGCACATAGCTGTAATACAAAAGTATTTTTTATTTTTAAAGAAGTCCATTACTGCAATATACTAAAAGCTTTCTGAGAGGATGGTAAAGTATTATTTATAGTAGTAAATTGTGCAGGGTCATGGCCTGTGCTCATTTTCTGATAAGTGAATATCCATAGCACTAAATTATCTATATGACCTTCAGTACAGTTTTGGTTAGTGCCAACCAGCACTTGGTCCCCAAGAGTGTTCAGCCACAGTTCAGCAGCAACCACAACCCAAGAATAATTCCTAGAGGCATAATTTGATCCCAGACATCCTGTTCTGAAGTGTAAGAGAAGCCTGGTAGCTGATCCAATAAAGAACAGGCATGATCCTATGAATTAAATAATGGTTGGGGTTTTTTTTTTTTGGTGTTTTTTGGCATAAAAATGTAAAAAGCTCAATATAAAATTCTGGAATAAAGTTTCAAAATCTCTGCAGCAATTGTAGCTGCATTAGCTACTTGACTAGTACCTGGGGATAAAAGCAGGAAATAGACATTTTTGTATTTTATCAGTGTATCTGCCTATTTATGTAAAAATGTAACTCGTATTTTTCCTTAAAATACTATACTAATGCCACGGTTCATATGCATAGAGAGAAAAAAGTCAAAGCCCCAGCATACAAGGTCAGCTTTAAAAAAATAAATTGAAACAAATTACAGATATCACTGGTTACTATAAAAGAAAGCAAAACCTCTGCCTTTCCTCTACCAAGATCGTATCAAAATAAAATTCTACACTGATATTGCACTGCAGGATACTACAGAGAACACATAATGAAGATTGTCCTCGAGTAGGTCTCATGAGAGGATAAATGCTGAAACTGCAATGAGTAACACACTAACTTCTCTGGCGTCCTCTGGGAATGTGATAACTTGGAAGAGACCATGCTGACATTTGTAACTCCTTATCACAGATACTGTATTAGCTGTTCTCTTCTACTGGACTTTGCCTGCTGGGATTACTGGAGAAGAATGGGACAGACCTGAGTGTATCACAGTGAATTTCGATCACTTCCGAAAGCCAGCAGACAGACGCTTACGTAAGGTGCTTGGTCCATGATCACTTTCACAGCAGGTGAATGAAGCAGTCATGCAATTATATGACTTGCCAGAGTCTTACCCTAGGTAGGTCAATGAGAATTTTTAATTTTTTTTTAATTTCAAAAATTTTAAATCCTCATGGAAATATCAAAGAACAACACTTTTCAGTAGGTGCTAGAAATGTAAGGAATTATTTCAATGCATTGCACTAGGACTGTGCCACCAGTAACCAATGAAACACAGCAGTGATCGACCAGTGAGTAGAACTGTAGCCCTGTACTCTGGGAAATCATGCTTCTGAAAACAACAAAAAAACTACAAATTAAAAACACCCCAAACAAATAGGGGGTACCACATTGGGTAATCAAGTAACAACAGGTCTCTTATTTTGAACAGGGTCTCTCTTAGCACATAAATTTACACACACTCAGTGTTTATAAAGTTTCTTTGTAAAATGTGACATAACACATTTTACATGTGACATTGTATACTCTGAATGTTCAGTACTTTAAAATATTATTGTATAAACGATGTTCACTACAATTGTAAAAACACTCATACTACAAATCCATTCAAGTTTTTTAGTCTCTCCATTCTGAGATATTTCTCATGCCTCTTTTTAATGCAACCATTTAGCTTTGTTGTTTACCCATCATTTGAGTATTCTTCTTTAAAATAACACATTTTGCATGAATGCCATTTTTGATTAAAAAAGTGAGCTTTAAATGGCAAAATGAGTATATCTATGTAAATATAAAAATAATATTCTTCTAATATACATGAACATAATTTTTGTCTTCTAAATTATCCACTGCTTGAATTGAAAGGTTATACTAAAATAAATGCAAACTAACTTATATTCATGTTGAATGCTAAATCTCAAAATTTCCTTAATCTGTTAGCTATTGGAAAAAATCCAGGGTAGTAACTTCTTAAAACAAGTTTTATTCCTTTTTAAGTAATTAAAATATTATCCTAATTAATGGTTATATAATTAAATACTTTTATTTCTAATTATATTTTATATTATTAATATTTAAATTGTTATTCAGAATATCAATTCAAATTTGCAGAATAATTATTTTATAAAGTAAACAAAATTTTTGAATTATATCAGAGGTGCCAAACAAAAATCATCTTTTGATTAGTATTGGACAAAACATTAAATAGTGAAAAACAGGTTTTTTAGGCATTGAAAATAACAACTCTATTGATTTAACAGTAAGTCTGAGAATAAACAGCACACAAAAATATCAACCTGAGGTCCTGTAAACACAATATTCATCAGAGAGTGTAGGACCATGCTTTTTATTTTTTTCTGGGTGTTTCGAATGTGAACTCTCTTTCTTTGTTTTTAGAACTGGGAGATAGAAATACTAAACCACTGATACACAGATGTTTCATTTCAAAATATGTGCAGTTCAAGATCAGAGAAAGGTTTATAAAATGTCTCTTCAAACCACTTTGAAAGCCATCACCTTCACTTTACAGGTCACCTCCCCCCCGTCTGAATGATAGAAAAAGCTCTGAATCAGCAATGCACTGCTCCCCAAATGGTCTTTGGCTAGAACAGAAGTCAAGCCTTCATTAAAGCAATTGCTTGGAGGTGGGCACTGCTAAATCTTCCATGACTTCTCCAAAATCTACTAAACCAGGGACTAACAACGTAAGAGTGATGACATTTCTAATTATGTGCTCAGTCTGGCTCTTGGCCTGTTTCATGTCTCTATAGATGACAAATCCACAAGAACAGGAACAAAGAAGTGGCCTTACAAATTTTTTGCAGTGACTGACATGAACATCCTGTAATGTTAGAGAAACCAGTCGCAGGAACTAATTACCCAGTTTATAAAATTCTTTTTATCATCCTGAGTTGTACAGACTCCTAAAAATTCATAGTCTAGGCCTAAAATATTTGTGAAAGCTGACCATTAAGAGGACCTTTATTTGTGTAATATAACCATGTCTGTGTGAGAAATGCATTTGAAGAAATAAAGGCCAATAAAGTTAAAACTGATTATTCAAAGTCCAGGCAACCTATATATTATATTGTTTGGGCATGAAGAGTCTATAAGTCATGTATAAGCAATTATATGATAACATCCTGGTGTCCTGCATAAGTTGTGTGAAATAAAAGGGTTACAGAATCTGTTGTAAGAACTCATGGTTCTTAGTTACTGCTTCTTATCTTGGACACTGCAAGAGTCTGAAGGACCTCTCTATCTCAGCATCTTATTCTTCATGAAGACGTATTCATTGACATCCTGTATTGGTCTCATCTGCAACAAGGCATGCACTTAACAAGGACATACAAATCCATGCTAGTTGGATGGATCCTGCTAACCATTTCAGCTAAAATTCCTGCCACACTTGTCTCCCTGTTCAGCCACTATATTCCTGTGTGCAAATATTTCCAAGTTCATTTCTGCTTTTTTCCTCCTAGGGAAAAAAAAATTGCACACTTTTTATTGTCTCACTTGAATCTCCTTGATCTACCTCATGACTTTTTCTACCTCAAAAGCATCAGCTGTTTCTCAGCAAAGAGAGAACAGGACATAACTTTGAATGTACAAACACAGATTTTGGAAATATATTCATATGAGTGTCAGAACACTATAGTTTTTTCTGTTTTCAAAATCAAAATTTTGTGAATTAGAACAACTGCATTACTGCTTTTACTTTATTTTGTGTTTCTGCAGGTATATTATGTACTTTAAGGATAAAGAAAGATCAGTGACAGAAGCAGCTTTTATAAAGCCACCATATAAATAAGAGTGAAGAAATTATAACAAAACACTATACTGTCTTATCACAAAACCAGGATAGTATGATGTTTTTTCTCACAGATTGTTCTCACAAATTATTTTGCAAACAAACAGGGCTAATCTTACAAACAGGAATGTTATTTCTTTGAACTTCCTTAAATTATCTTTCCAATTTCTTTGGGTTTGTGGTTGTTGTTAATAATAAGTTTTTGGACATGATCATTGTTAACATTTCTATCTCATTATTGATTCCCTTTTTCTTCCTGACAAGGCTCCACTTAGAGGAAAATTTACCAAACCTCTTTCATAATCTTCAACACTGACACTACGATGAAGAAAAACCGGTGTATTATTAAAATCTGATGTTCCTACAATCCCAACAAAACAAACTCCCTATCTTTGGCACATTTATGTACAACTTCTATGTCTGTATCGTGACATGAAAATTATCTACCTGCTATTTTCTCTTGACTATTACTGTTCAAGCTGTATTTGTTAGATAAATGCCAAATAGAGGACAAAACATAAAACAGTTTAAGACACTGTGGCTGCTGCATGGTATCTTAGTTATTAGGAAAGCTATAAATACTTTCTAGTATATCAGTTTGCATATTCCTCATTTTCTAGGCTTAGATACAGAGAGAACAAAACCCATCAATGTTATTTGTGACATGTAATAAATACTTCAAGTTTGGGGCTTTTTTTAATTAACTCTGATGTTTACTGACTATAAAAATTGCCTAGGGCAAGAAGACAAAGCAAAGCATCAAAATGCTCTGCAAATGTGAGGTGAAAGTAAAGCATGCATAAATCCTGATGATAATGAGCACAGTCTCTTGTATCACCATCACATAACTGCTTGCATTTCCATCACTGATACTTTTTACTTAAAATAACTAAGGTAAAAAGCTGATTAACATTTTTTTTAGAAATAATGATATGACCTGGTATCTGTAGAGAACATCTATAAAGCATGTCCATTTTTCTTGCTTTCCTAGCTACCCCAATTATTTTCCACATTTCCAGAAAGTACATACAGACAACAGGTGAGAGGGCAGAAGGATTCACAGCTACACTCCTTTAGCAGGCCTAGTCCCTGTGTTCCCATCACCTGATTCCACTACCAAATACATTTGTCCATGCTCCAACAGTCAAAACATACAGAAATATCCTTAAAATATTTTTATTACACGTCTGTGTTACCGTTTTTGAGGAAATATAACACCAAATATAACACCAAAAATAATCAAAACTTAACACCTGCTTTTGAAAAACTGCAGGGCAGCTGGAATCTCATTCCAATTCAGTGACCTAGAAGCCGCCTAAGCTACTCTTCTGCTATGATCAGGGGAGAGAGAGGTCCAGGAGACAGTACATAGCTAAAGTATAGGAAATACCTTCATTCCTTAAGGTATCTATCCCTCTTCATGTAAATAGTCCCTAGATAAGTAATTTGTGCTAGATAACAACAAGCTGAGGTGAGATATATTGGCCTAAGGGTCAAAGTACACCTTTAGGTAACAAAATTTTAAAAATATGATTCTTCATTACAACTGGGGTTTGTACTTCATTCTTGCCAGGACAACTCAATCTAATATACATATAGGGGATATAACAATAGTTCTGTTGTTTAAGATGCATAGAAATGAGTTAAGCATAAATCTACCCCAGTTAATTAAGTCTTTCAAGGGAGCACAGACTTAGAATAATACAGGGAAATTTGAAAACCTGATCCCCATACAGTCAATGCGTATGAAGTTAAGCTAATTTTAATAGTTCTAAATAAAGCCAGAATGTTTTAATATTAGGATAAAATGTCTACTATATTTTAGTAATTAAAAACAAACTGAAAATGTAAAGAGCATAGAGATTTATTATCCTACTATCAACACAAATCAGTAAATAAGAATTTAATTCTGATGTACTAAAAAATGCAAAACATATAAGAAATTTAATAACAGACACCATGTTCACAAGAGAACTAAACTTAAACTCTGTTAAGATGCTGAAATCCATTACAATTCATGCACTAGTGTATTGCAAGCCATCTCTATAAACATATATAAGATAAATCATCTCATCAGAGTTATTTCAAACTGTCCTACAAAAAGTACCCCAACATTTCTAAAAGCTGAATATCATAACCTTATAATTTGTGCTTGTTTGCACTTCCCTTAGAATGTATAGCAGCACAACAAGACCAGAGAACCTGACTCTCACAATATTTTGGACTCTGACTTGAAGACTGGAATCCAGAGTGTGGATAAAGTTCTGCATGCAGCAAAAACACTGGTTCCATTACTGTCCTCTTTCCAAACTGTAACACGATCATGAAGCAAAAAAATGCTACTATCTACTTCCTATGGACAAGAAACCAAAAGGGTGAAATTAAGGGCATGTCTAGAATAAGACACATCTGAACCTATGTTGAAGGACATTTCTGACAGCACAATGTTAACACGGTTCTGTAATTCTCACATGGATTCTTTCTCACGTGCATACTTCTTCTGCTCCCCATAAACACAAATGAGAATATTTGATTACCAAAAACAAGCAAACCAAAAACCCCACACCTTGATGTGATTTCATTATTTTACAGTTATATTAAGGCATTTATGTGCCAGTCATCATGAAATATCTACTATTTAGAACTAATCTAAGACTTTGAACAAGTGTAAGCCCAGGGCACAGAAAGAGTGTAATCATACTGCATCATACAGTACTACATCATGTATTACTGCAATGAACTAAATTCTATTACTGGATTTTATGCACTGTAGATAGTAGTTTGCAATGATTTTTATTACCTCTTCTCCATACTTTAGATGCTAAATATTTGTTCAGCTTAAACTCTAATAATAGGTCATGAGAGTGTTTCTATTCCTTTACCTGTACCTCTCTTTTCTTTCTATGCCTGTAAAATGCCAACACATAATTTAATAATGAACTGCCAAGAAGAAAGGTAAATGTTTACTCAGAATTTTCCAGTCTGAATAGCTTTCTTTTAAATTCTCTTAGCCTCTTTTAAGACTGTGTGATAAACCCTTAAATTCTCTTAACCCACTCTAAGGCTGTGCTATAAACCATGAATCTATTCATAGCTTGGATCATTAATGAGTAAGTATATTCCTTCCTTTATAAAGAGCTGGCAAAGGCGTAACATTGCCTCATTTTCCCCCTTCACTGTCAATTACACACAAAGTCACAGAATAAGCTTCTCACAAATCAGGCTTCCTAGCTCTTGAATTATGAAAAAGTAAAGAACATGGGCACTATTTCATTTGTGCTCAAAATACTTAAGCCTCTTTTGGAAAGAAAAGGTTTCATGAAAGACAGAGGATTAGTCATAAAACTGACATCATCTCTGTTTATTCTCTATAGCAGAGATCAGCCATAGGTGTTTGCCAGACTGACCGTGAATTTGCCTTGCGGTATTGATTCATGGAAACAGAAATCACCCTGAGTTGAGGAATATTTTTTCAGGTTTGGGTTGATTTGGGGTTTTTTTGTGTTTGTTTTGGTGGGGTTTTTTGGTGTTTAGTTTTTTTTTGTTTTGGTTTTTTTTTTGGTTGATTGGTTGATTGGTTTTTGGTTCCTTTGGTTTTGTTATTATTACAACAGAAAGAAAACTCTTCTTTGGGAAAACAGTATCCAAGAAGTCATATAGACATCGTGCTATTCCATGGGACAGGGAAAATCTGTAAATGAAGATCTTTCCTCTCTCCACTGTCTTACTTTTCACCATATATGCTCAGGTCTCCAAATATTTAAGGTTTTAGAGCACAAGTTAATTCTTAAAAATAAAAACCCCAAACAGACACAAAAACACCAACAAACAGACACAAAAACACCAACAAGAAACTAATAATAACATACTTATAGGTCTACAACACTTTCTGCATTTCCGTAGAAAGAACAAAATTGAAATAAAATTCAGATTCCACATTTTCATCACATTTGACTTCTGATTGCAGTATCTAACTCTTATAGTATTAGAAAAATAAATTCCTTTGGTGGGAAGAACAGACACTGAAATGAAAATCCAAAAATCTTCAGATATCTACTGGGAAGGTAAGGTAATACTATAAATGCAGAGCACAAAAGCTGTCATTGAAGGACAGACAATATAGGAGTTCATGGTATGTTATATGTGAGCAAAATTCTCATATATGTCAATATATATGTCAACATATGAATACTACTGCCTCCTCAATAAAAGTTCTCTGTCCAAAACACCAAACAATGTTACAGATTGATTTGGCTCTCAGATCAGCTCTTCATAAAGAAAACATATAAGTGATTATTTTAAGGCTCACTAGATTAATTTTTTTAATCAGAATCTTCATGTTTCAAGAAAAGAAAAACAGGGAAAAAAGATTTTGGGAGCAATTGTTTCCATCACAGGTTCTCTTTGTTTTACTCCTTTATGTCTTTGTAGTAGTTACCTGGTCCATGATTCCTGTAAAGCCCCTTTAAAATCATTCCAAATATAAGCATAAAAAAAAAGTAGGCTGTCTTAAAAGTATAGAAAGAATAAACTTTCCTATCTATCTGATCCAGTGTATTAAAAGTGCACTTTTTTTTCCTGAAGATGATGAAAGCAGAGAGCATCAGTTTTACTTGACAAAATTATATACCAATATTAATTAATGAAAGACTTTGCCAGAATCCAAAGTGTAGAATGATTAAAAAGTAGATTTCCTTTCTTAGTTATGAAGGAAATTATAAAGATTAAAGAAAGAAAGGAAAACAAAAATTACAGAATTCTAACTGTTCTCCTTTTCTATGAGATAAATCTCGCTCAAATGCTAGGCCTTTCCTTTGGAAAACAAAGAAATACCTACACTTTACGCTACAGGAAAAAAATCTGGATTTCTTTTTCTCATGAGATCTTTCCTTCTCCTCCTCTAGATTACAGGCTTACAATGCCTTAAACATGGGATGTACATTAGAACCTATCACAGAGTTACCTCACTCAGTAGCCAGGTTGTCTAATTACTGAGACAGACATTCACTGAGAATATATGCCTCCTGGATTTGCAATTCTTTTTTATTAATCTCATGACGAACTATAAACTGTTGATTGTATCCTATAATACCTGCCTTGTAAATTATCAAACTGTCCTCTCCACAGGTTTTATAAAAGTTTGAAGTAAATCTTGATTATGTTAAAAATAGGAAAGACAGCAAAATGTTTCCTTCAGAGATTCAAGGACTCTGAGACATGCCCTTGGTCCAGATTAGCATGGCTTTGATGATGTTCTGAAAATGTGAAAAAAAAAACTACTAGCTCAGTGAGGATTTCATAAAGGCTGAAGATTAATTCCCTAGAATGATAAGGATTAAAAAAATGAAGTACTAACATTTCTAGATATGTTCCCACTCAATTGCTTCCATTATTCAGGACTTTTTGCTGTATAACTTTGTATTTATTTTCTCTGTTATCATTTTGAAACTTGAGCATAAACACTACAGATTAAGTGTTCAGATTCTTTGTGTTCTACTTTCTTATAGTACACAACTTGAGAATAATACCTAATTATTACTGAAATTCCTGTTTCTATCCATAAACCAAAAATGTGGTTTCTGATTTGAAACACTCCTACCACCTATGAATGCTGCAATCTCAAAATGGAAGGCATGATCTACTACATTTTGATTCACATAGAAGTTGTTGGGAGTATACCTTTAGGCAAACTTGAAATTTAGGCTTCACGTGCTAGATGCCTTTAAAAATGTTTTAAAGCATTCTTGAAGTCTGAAGAGTCCTGACTTTCATTAATGCCAAAACTGCTATAGTATTTGCTGACCTTTTGTAAAGGACTTTTCTGTACATGATTACATGTTGTATATTCAATAGCATTTTGCACATAAATTCCTAGATTCCCTCAATGTACATGTCAAGGAATTCACTAATGTTGATAAGAGCTATACATTTCATTATGCACAAAGAAAACTTCCCAAGCATACTCATATTAATATTAAAATACCAATTTTAAAAGATCATTAGCAGTAATAAAAAAAAAGTTTGCTATTTTAACTTTCAGTAAAGGCAAGATGCATTTTATGACTTCAGGTTTAGGGGTATTTTCTGACCATTTCTTACACTGAATTTATCAAGCTCACAGTGATAAATGCTTGTTGTCATAATCTTTCTCTGTCACTGTGTACTGCTGCCCTAACAGCATCCACTCTTGTAAAACAGAATTGCAATCAAAAAGTTCAAAATTAATAGCTGTGAAATCTCAAGCACTCATAAGCATGTGTTTTTATCACTTCCATGCTCTGCAGATCAGGTACTCTTGTTATTTATTATTTGTGACAGTGAACAATTCCCACTTGCTTTAGTGAAAAAGTGAAGAGCTGTTTGCATAACTAGCAAGGTGAAAAAACAGATTTGAAACTGTTGGAATCATTTCACAAGAACAATGTACACAACCCAGAAGACAATTTTCTTCCAGAACGTTATAATGTGCTGACTACAGACAGTATTTGCTATTCTACCCTCTATGTATCCCTTGTTTAAAAGCAGCTTTCACACTGTGTTCTCATCTTGGAAAGCACCTGAAATTATGGAGTCTTGGTACAGTACTGGGGCTGCTATGTATTTAGTCACCCTCATCAACTTCACACTGGAAAAATGTGAATGTTTATGATGCCTTAATAAAGTAATCTGCACATATGCTATATATGGTCAGTATGTGGTCTGCAATTGATCCAGAGAGAATGCTGGCACCCACACCTCCAACAGCTAATCTACACACACCAAGAGAGACTGAAGCACTACTTCCTTCTCAGTTTGTCAGACATGTTCCTAAACCCCCTGAGATAATCCATAGAATATGTAATATTACATGTAAATACTGCTTTAAGTATCACCAGTACTTTATCTTCTAAAGAAGTGACTGTTTTAAGAGGAGAAGCTAAAGGCAAAAGCATGGCTATAATGTTTTCCTTGAGATTTCTCTTTTCGGCATTTCTTTTCAGAAATGAAACATGAAGGTAGTATCTCCAAACAATTTATATTTCCAATTAAAAAGGAAAGGTTAAATATAGTAACTGCAACAAAATTACTCCATCTGATGTAATATTAACATACAGGAAAATCTATCATAGATCAGGACAGCGAGTAAGATTTGCCTGTGGGCAGTGCTATTATCAGCGCACAATTAGTTGCAGATTGGAGACACTAGCCTTAGATCTGTTCTCAGGCCAGTAATCTGTTTCCTAGCTGATTGAAAACCAACAGCTCTTAATGAAATGCTATTTAGCTACTGACAATTTGATTAAATGTAAGGGTAATAATAACAAAACTAGTAATGCCCAACACAACATGAAATGGTGTAGGTCATATTTTAATTGAGACATTTCAGTGAAGGATATGAAATTATGAAATGAGACAGGATACATTACATGAGAAGCTTTTATGGCAAAGTAATTTTCTTTAGTTTAAAAAAAGAAAATAACCCACATTGTAAATGCTAAAAGGAAGTCTTTTCTACTGTCAATTACTATAAACCCATCACAAAGTATGAATACTTAGTCCTTAATGCTAAGTCTTTCAAATCCTTGGACTTATTTAATTTATTTTTTTCTTTGATAACAGATGGATTTTCTTTTATCCTTAGTAATTTGCATCAATAGTAGATCATGAAGTCTTATAAATACATAAAGCCTTTTAGAAACATTTTGTAGAGTGATGCTTTAGCCAGCCCTTTCATATTTCTGTAACATTAATTCTCCAGGAAGTTTACCATATAATTAAAAGAGTTTAGTCCCTTCATATGTTTAATTAAGAACTAGTATAGAAAAAATACACAAATTCAGTATTCAAGGTTCTTAGAAAGGTGCTCTAATATTCAGCATTATAAAGTTCAGGTTGAATTTTCAATTCGTTTAGCAGCATCTGAAGGGCCAATTGAATAAAACATCATCCAGTCTCCTTGAATATGAGACCATAAGTCATAAAACATTTTTCAGTATAATGAAAACAAGATCTTAATTTGTGCTGCACAGAGGAATTTCACACTGTTGCTTGTCTTTTCGTCTGCACTTAAGAACAAACAAAAATAACCAGGATAGTGGCAACATTTTCTAAATAATTATTTCAAGAACCAGTGTTGCACAAAAAAGGATAAATTACATTGATCTCTGCAAAATGCAGGATGGCAAATGCAGAGCCATTTTACAAACACTTGCACAAGTTTCCTTTACTTCTAAACTAAAGCTGTCTTGGGTATCTCTTTTTTTCATTCTTGTATAAAATCACAGAAAAACACCACAGGTAGCAATTATTTTAGTAACATACCTATCAATCCTACCTATGAACCTGGAGAATTTAAACAGGATGAGTTACTTGGTGCACCAAGCCCCAGTGATTTCATGTCTGCTCAAGGAGCTGCTCTTGGCAAGTCTGAACCTATTGAGTGAACCCACCCATTACACAAACCCACGTGCTGGTGAAACACCTACTGCACCTCAGCAGTAATTCTCTGTCAATCTACAAAGCACATCGACATTGTAGTTAGATCGTTCAGATATTTTACACTATTCTGTTTCATATGTATATGGTAATAAATTGAGCAAAATGCATGACCCAGATTTTGTGTTGCAATTCCTCAGAAAAAACACTCATAGAGTAAGTACTCTATGAAAACAGGTACAGCTCTGTTTCACCCCCATTGCTGTCTCTTTTACTCATCAGAATTAACACCTGCTCTAGGGAAATAGCTAAATTTGACTCATAAGTAAAACATTCAGTATATAGTCAGAGGAGCCTTCTGAGTGAATTTTCCGAATTCACCAAAGTGTGACAGATCTTACCCAAGATCTGGGCTGAGGTTGAGAGGTTGAGTGTGTAATGTCCTGTTAAGAAGAGATTTCTAGTTTCCAGTGCAATTATTCCTTCTGTAAAAGAACTCTCAACATTACTTGAAAAATCAACAAATATTTCTCTAGTAAATCAATTACTGTCCTTCTGTAAACTTGTATTGCAACTGGAATATAATTACATGCTCATTGAAAATAGCACTTTTCTAATTCAGCAGAATGATAGATATCGTCTCTCACTGTCACATAAAGCACACATTATGTCATAACCAATTCAGAATACATGGATGGAGATAAGGAAACTGATTCACTATTTCATTACTCAAATTTTATGACAATGTAGCTTCACTTAGAGCCGGCATGACATGACGAGATCAAATGTATGTTAAAACCAGAAAAACCACAAGAGTTGTGAACAGCCAAGATGTAAAATCAGGATCTAAAATATCACTGTGAAAATGTTGGGACCAGGTGAACTAATGCTTTAATTTGCTGTTGGTTTATCATCTGTAGGTCCATTCTTGTCTTTCACCTTTAGAAATACTGCAAACTACAGAAGTATTTTATCTTGTTAAATACAGTGTTTTAAATTGGACTTGCAATAAAGTAGGCAGATTTTCCTAAGCAAATGGCCAGATTTCATCAGAAGAAATGTTTTGCGTTATGAAGTTGATAGGAATTTTTAGGCCAAGTCTTTCTTGTAAATATGCCTACAAGGGGTAACACACAGCTCCATGACAAACATCATGAACTGTCTGGGGACTAACAAAGGTTGCTTGCCACAGGCATTCTTGCTGTACCATTGGTTTGAGTAAGAATGTGTCCAATACTAAAATCTTACTTTTTTGAAGTGTCATTAAAGCCACATCATTTCCAGACACTGTTACAAAGATAATTTTACATTTGGATGCAATACATGACGAAATCTACTCTGTTATTTCGCAAATTATATACATGCTGATAACTTAAATGCGAGGGATTTGATGCATAAATCCAAACTGATAAATTGGTGCTCTCTATCTATATTTTATTTTTATATGAAGCATTTTCTGAATATTACAACACCTGATACAATTTACAGCAGTTAATACTTGTTAAATTTGATTGACTTTTGTGGAAGTAAAGTAGTTCCACCTAACATGAGATAAACATCAACCTGAGAGGTCTGACGATGAATGGAAATTCAGTGAAGCTAATTCCTTATATGTGATGATGTATCTGCACATGCAGATTCTCTTCTATTAATAGGCATGTGTGTGGCACACACACACTGGAAAATCGTGCAGAATTTCTCACAGGAAAAACAATTTTCAACCCTGCCAAAGCACACCACATGCACAGAGTGCTTAATTTCATTTTAATTATTGTTCCTTTAAGTAAACTAAAGGATTTAGTTACTGCTTTTTCGTTTGGCCTTGAGCTGCAGCTACAGAAGAGTGTCCCAGAAGACACCCAGGTCTTGCGTCATACATACACCCTGTGTGTGCAGCGCTGTGCCGACAGCACAGGAACTTTCAGGTATCTAAACTGACATTAGGATGTGTACGCTTAGAGACCGGAATCATAACCAGAATGCCATGCTGGTCTCCAAACTTCCTTTGGCTCATTTTCCGGCACAACACTGAACTCAGAAATATAACTGTACCCCAAATTGTATGCCTATAAAAGCATTGTCCTGATGAAGGGTCTTTCCCCCAAAGATAAGCCTCTGAGGTTGTGTTAATGTAATTCTGCTTCATAAGATTTGGTATCCAAAGGAAGAAGGGACTACTTCTCATATTTTAAACTGCTCCAGGACTGAAAAGACCTTGCCATTTTTACATGGATAAATAGAATAAATTACAGATGCCCATCCCATTTCTCTTTGAGAAGTGCTAGAACAGACAAACATTTGACACGTAACAGAGAATCCATTTCCTGGCCACAACCCCCGTAAAGAATCTAATTTTCATGGAGTTTATGGCAGATTCTTCATAAGAATCATGTGACCATGTAATTCAGGAATTCTTATGCTGTCAAGTGGCAAATATTTTTTTACTTCCAAGGTGGTACCATAAAGGAATTTGCTCAAACATGATTGCAAGATAATTCTGTCTCTGAATTTCTGGCAGCTGGAATCAGTATTTCTGTATTCTGGTTCTATCCATGAGTGATTTTCAGCATCAGCTAATACCTACCTTCTGTACCTATCCTTAAAAAACTAATTTTACATTATCCAAAATTATCTGTAGATAATAAAAGAGCTTGTATCAAACACTTTGATAAATACTATTTTATTGCTTCCTTATACTGCAAGAATGCTACTTGCAAGCACACATTCTTTTCATTCAAATACAAACTAGACATTAGAATACTAAATCTGTTGTAAAATCTCATCTGACAGAAAAATGTTTGCCTTTAAAAAATATGCTCACTCTTGTCAGTAGTTAATAAGGTAAATTAAGTTTTGAGAGACAAATATGATGCTTTTCTTCAGCTTCTAATAATTGTGCTGATTGTGATCCACTCTGAGTAAAACTGAACTTTTGGGGCTATGCTACAGCATTTTACAAACTAATGATTGCAAAACAGCTGTGTGCCTAAATGAGAGTATTTTTTCTGACTGGTATAAAAAATAAAAAATGAAAGCACATCACTTTTACCTACTTTACAGTTTTAAGTGGGGCCAGAACATATTTTCTGTTCAAACTTCTGAACCCCAAAATTTACTCTAAAGTTTTTTCATATTCTCATTCCACAAAAAAATAATAATAAAATGGTTTCTCCACACTGCTCATATATGCTATATATAGCTAATCCCCTATTTTTTAATACCTTTGAATGTTGCTCTTGACTTTAATTTTAGAGCTCTTGTCAGTGAAAATGGCCACATAAGAGTGAGCAAATGCTAAGCACATCTCCACACAGTTGGACAACATCAGTGTGTGTCACTGACATAATTCAGGAGCTTGACTAACTGGTACTTCAGTGTACTCACATTTTGAGATTATGACATGTGTTCATGACCTGCTCTCAGTTAAATATTTTTAAAGAAAATTGCATTAAAATAAGAAATTGAAAAGTTTAAAATATTCTATGGATTATTATGGTCTTATTCTATTCTTATTCTTGTCACCCATTTCAGTCACCCCAACTAATCTGAGTTACTCCATCATTAGTGTGATATTTTGTCATCCTCAACAGCAAAAAAAAAGTGACCTTGGGAAGTCTGTTTCCTAAAGTATATAGAGGACAGTAAGTCAGTCCTAGCTTGAAATAAACCTCTAGTAATGTCAGAATTTTCTTTTACAAAGTTAATTAAAAATTTAAATAATGCAAATTTATATTAAAAATCCAATAATGAAAAGCTTTACGTTGATCGTTGAGGGCAGATGTTGGTCTTTTTTTGTCAGTTCAATTACTGATGAGAATGAATGTATAGTATATGCCAGAAAAGTCCATCTGATAACAAACAGGAAACAAATCTACTCTTCCAGGAAAGAAAAATCAGGGGAGAAAAACACAAAAATGCCATCTTCTCAGCACATGCTAAGATAAAAATACCTAAAAAGGTAATACATTTTTAAAATGGAGACCTGTAGAACATAAATTACATGGAACATATTACATGTAATATGGCCTAAGACTGAAAAGAGTCTTATATTTTGCTGCTTTAAGAGTTTCTAAATATCTGTTGGAAGCAGATTTGCTTAAAAAATCTGCCTGCTAGATACTGTACTGAATTGCTCATACTTTTATCAGTATTTCCTATATATAGTCAAAATTATGTTAATCCTGTTAAGATTAGTAATTAAGTACTAAAATGTTTTGCAATTATAGTGAAGAGTTCATAGAGCTTGTCAAGGATTTAGTTGACTTATAATGTTAACTACTTCTGAAGTTTGGTGATTTTTTTTATATTTTAATGCAAAACCAAATTGAATAGTTTTATATCTCAAAGCAGCCCAATGCATTACTAAGTACATAAACCTTCTGAAACTTTTGAAAGGAAATACTTAAAGGAAAATGGGTTTGAAGTTGCAGATATTTCTCTGAAACAAAGCTGTACTGATGGTCAAACTAGCAACTATCCCAAATACTAGAGCACAAGACAACTAAACACAAACTGAAAAAAAAGAAAATAAAAAGGGATAGAAAGAGGAAGAAACACACTCAGAAATACAAAGACTGACAGCAATAGTCAAACTGCTAACCATGGTTATAACACAAGTTCACTATGTACAACTCCAGAGAGCTGTCTCAGTTGATAAATCAGATTCTCTCCTTTTAAAGATGTTTCTTGCTACCCCTTGCCTATAATAGTACAGTTCTTTACTTATTCAGAGCATGAATCCTCCTTTACTCAGATCCTGTCCCTTTTGGCTCTGTACATCTCCTGGGAATGCAGAGTGATTCAGTGGTAACTTAGTCATTTGTGCACTGTACAAGATGAGGAAAAAATAAAAGCTGCATTTATCAGTGGAACACTTTGTGTTAAATAAAGATAATTAAAGCATCAGTGATCCATCCATTTCATGTTTAATTAGCCCCTCTCTCATCATAATTTGCTACTGAAGGTCAAATGTGGGTCACTGTTAAAAACTAATTGTAAAATCTTTAACATAATGCAAAATGAGAACAGAAAATTGAAAATAGTTCTCTACACTTTTCACAAAACAGTATGAAAGTTAAATGTATAAAAGAACTCACCAATGTAAATGTTTACACTTAATGTTCTCTTTTTTTTTTGACATGGCAGTTAATGCCACCATGACATTGTTATTCGTATGGTTATTATACTGTAGCATGTTTGCTTAGCTTAAAGTTGTGAAAAACTTTATTCTTTAGAGCTTCTTTGTGAATATAAAAAACAGCCTTTGAGATAAGCCGCTCTGTGTATGCATGTGTCTGTACATAAGCAAGAGAAAAAAAGATGATGCTTTCCTGTATAGTTAAACTGATTGCCCCCTTAATTAATGAATTTGGGGTCCTGTTAAGGCTGCTGGGTATATGTGCATGTTTATGAGGAAATTGACCCATTTAGTTTATAGATACAATTCACATATATGGTAACCACCTGGTCAAAATGCTTCTGTATTGCAGCAGACTGTTTAATGTTTGAAATGTTATGAAATAATTTAACTTGCTACCACACAAAGATTTTTTTCATAAAATAATTTCTTCTTATATCACTTTCATGGAAATAAGACATTACAAGCATGTAATTTTGATTAGGTTGTCAGCACACTTTGGTTTGATAGACGTTTTTTCTCATGAAACAGTACATTTTCAATAAGAAAAGGCATTGGGATTTTTCATAAAGAATTACAGAATTGGCTAAAAAGCAGAAATTCCTGTACTAGTTCTGCCAATACTACTGATAGTGACCAATATCTCTTAAAAAAATAACAAGCAAAAAAACCCTCAGCATCATAACTGTAGCGTTTTAAAGAACCTATAATCAATGATTAGTAGAGCAAGTAAAAAAGAAACCAAAAAAGAAGATGATGACCAAGAAATATAAACATATAACCAGTGTTTAAAAGGCCTGCTCTTCAAAGAGTGGTGGTTAACATGCTGATTCGTGATTAAAAGTTTCAGTGAAATAAAGCTGCTTATATGCCACAATTTTGCACTGTGAGACAAAGGAGTGGGGAAGTATATGTTATAAAAATATACCTGTAACTAAATGACAAAATAATTATTTACAAGTAAAATTCATTATTAGATTTATGATTAAGTATGTAACTCTCCAAGCTGCTAAGTGATTCCCCTTAGGCACTGAGCTTTCATTATCTTTGGCTGTCTTTGCTGGAAGTTAGTAATGTCCAGCCTCCTCACAGGCAATGTGCAGTACCTGGAGGAAATTTTAAACCCATGATCCAGAAAAAAACTTGCTTTAACTCATCCCCATTCAGCAAAACACCTCTGTACAGCTTTAACTTTTGGCAAGTGATTAAGACCTGTGGAATACTAAGTGTTTAAACATTTGTAGAGCTTTACTGAAATTGAGAGGATTGTTACGTTAGAGGCTGAAAGAATATTTCAGAGTAATACCATGCTAAAAAAAAGACAAAAATAAGGGTTAAACTTGTTAAAGATTCCCTGAAAAAAAATAATGACTGTGAAATGTCAGAAGTCTACTAAATACAAAATTTTGTTTTAAACTTTACATAAAGACATGATGTCAGAAGGAGGAGAGTTACAAATTGTTTGCAGTTTTCTCCAGTGAAGTTCTCTTATACAGTACTGTATCAAACACTATATATTTTGGTACTCATATAAGAATTCCGTTCATTACCTTAAAAAGGAAGTATCAAATAATTGGAATGAAAATAACTTGCAGTCACTGGGGTACACAAGCCGGTCATGTAAGTAGAAACTTTATTTCCTGACTGCTGTATTGTGGATATAGGAAAGTATCAATTACCAATTCTAATTACACTAATGGGAAATTAGCATCATTCTCATCTCCAGTAACTTAGAGCAGGTACGTTCTGCTGTGTCCATGTATTTGTTCTAAAATTTTATATACCATCTAATGTCGCCTTAGAACAAAGGGAACTGACAATGAGTAAATAAAGGGAGTCTTAGTGATTTCAAGTAGTCTCCCTAGCATGGTCACAACATTATGCTACTGGTTTTGTTTCCCATGTACAGCAGAACTATGAAACAATCTGATATACAACACATTAGAACCTTTCATCCTCATCTGCTTCACATTTCTCTCTGAACAATTGTGCTGAACAAGAGCTCCACGTGGTTTGGGTATTAAAAATCCTCTGGTGTTTTGCCTGTTAAACTGAGAAATACTGCACTGTCAGTGTTTGAGATGTGAAAAGTACATATTGTTTATGCAAGTCTTAATGTCCCCACTGCTATGCAAAATGAACAAAATTATACAAATGTCACTCAGCAACAAGCTGGCAAGTACCCATAAGAAAGTGGTAACAGAAGGTTTGTGACTGATAGTCTCTCCCATAAAGTCTGTTATTTAGCACTACCTTTATTGTTTTCTTGGATGATTTCCAACTTATATGCATACTTTACAAGTGTGCAAATACTTTCTACATATTTAAAAATAAACAGATGAGAGATTAGAATACTGGCCATAAACTACTGAGATAAATGAACCTTCATAACAGGTAAATATTTAGCACAAGGAAATTATCAATGCTGAGAAACTGTTTCGCAGCAATTTACATAAGTAATGGAGCATTTCAAGGTGCACTTCTTTGTAAAAGTGCAATAAAACCATTTTCTTCTACTAAGAATTTTCCTAATATATTTTATATTTTAAAAAATCCTTGTAAAATTTTAAGTAATTCAAAGTATATTTCTGTACTATAATCTTAAATAAGTTTTTTTTTTAATCAAGCTAACCAGTAATTTGCAATGTGTATTCCTTTACCATTCCTACACTTAGAATGCAAATCGTTCTTTTACACTGAAATTAAATTACACTTTAACAGATTATAATCCATATATTTAGATTATAAAGAATATGTTTAGATGAATTGCAGCATAAAGAAAGAAAGAAGTGGTATCTGATTAGCATACATTCCAGTGCTACTTTTATTCCAATGTTTGCTAAAATGGCATAATCTACTCTGTGTTTAACAAGCTTTAGGAGATGAAAGCTAAGGAACTTTGTATTTTGTGCAGATTATTCTTAAACCGAAATTGTCATTTACTCCCTAGAAAGAGTTAACTAGTCCAGAAACTACTGTGTCAAACAGTTCTATAAGTTTGTGTCACTTGCAAAACCACATACAGAAAAGTACTGGCAGATAGTACATCAATCACACTATTTTGGTGACTGGAAAGATTGGGGTGAGGGGGAGGGGGAGCTCACACAATTAGTTTTATTCTACTATATTTTAAGTATTTCTGAGCAGAATGCAGATGCCAGAAACATTTGTAAAACTTCAATTTTAGTAAGCTAGCAGACATTTCAAAGTATTTTTAAAAAACCAGTCATTGTGTACCGTATTTGCATGCTAATAAGTTGAAAATAAAGCATTTTTGTCAAACGAGTCAGAATTTCACTGTTCCAGACTTGGATATGTGTTTCCATGAATCAGCCTTCATTTGTCTCTAGCTTCTTGCGTAACACGCATTGAAGCTGAGGAAACGCTCAGGATATTTTCTTAGATATACTATCACCCAGAAAGTACTCCCCCAAAGAAGAGCGACCTTTCTTCAGACTACATATGTGTCTTATAAAATAAACGGAAGCCTTCACTTAGGAGCTTGATTCCCCTCTGTGCTATCCCTCTGTATTTCAAGGACTGTAAAGAAGTCCCTACCACCACCGGTTTTAGGCTAGCGGAGCTTCACTGAACCGAGCGCCGTCAACACAGCAGAGACCAGAGCCAGCCACTCGTGGCACCCCTGAAGGCACATTTCACTCCGAGAGGTCTCACGGCAGTCACACTCTACAAACAGAGCTATGCGGCAGCTGGGCGAGCAAACTCGGGCCTCTCAGCTTGAATGAAATTTCATGTGATAGGCAAGAGGGGTATTAAAAAAAAAAAGCAATGAAAACATACTGGGGTGCGATTCTAAACTCACTAACGCTTATGTGTATTCAGGGCAACTACTACAATGAGTGCAATCTCTGTAGTGTAAATTAGATCGCAGATAGGCTGTGTAGATTGTTTAAGCATTTTTGTCCCAATGAAAGACCCGGTAATTACAGCCATTAACGCTCCAGCGCGGCGGCGGCAAATCCACTCTCACCCACAGCTCTAGGGAGCGTCAGGCAGGCAGCAACCCCCTTTCCCCGAAACACCTGGCTGCCGAGGCGAAACTTTCCTGCTCAGCCGGAGCTGACACGTCCCTAANGGGATGGCGGCTCCGCCCGGTGGGGTGTCCTGATCCCCCCGCGACAGCCCCAAAACCGCCGGGCTTGGCCTCCGGGCTCAAGGCTGATGAAGGCATCTCAGGCTGCCTTACGGTTCCCTGTCGGGACTGGCGGCAGATCTCTCAGGCTGCCGCCGCGCCTGCCACGGGGCAACGTGGTCCCGTCGCCGACCCCTCGGTGCGGCTGCATGGACGGGCCGGTTGGCTGCCCGATCTGATAAGGGGAGGGACTGATAAAAATGCTAATAATAATAATGATCTATGACTGTCCTTCCTGCCTGCTGCGTGTTGGCCTGTGCACCTGACTGCCTGGAAGGAGGGGGGCAGGGATACCAGACTGAACGGGTCACTGATGCTGATGGGGTGTGCGCCTGTGCCGGTGTGGGATGCTGGGGAGGACGGGCATCCCCGCACCCTCACCCGCCCGGTGTGCGTGTGCGTGCGTGTTGGGGCCCGCGGGGTGCGCGGGGTGCAGCGCTCTTACCTGCTTGCTGTACTTGCTGCTGGCCTGGCAGCTGTACTCGGAGCAATGGTCCGAGCCGATGGAGATGTTGTCGCCAGCGCCCACGAAGGTGTTGGCTGGGGGCAGGTCCTGCACGGCCTGGTGCTTTTTGCCAGCGGTGGGGGACTGTGGGTGCAGCTGGACGGTGGGCAGCGGTGAGCTCGACTTGTAGTGCCTGGCCAGGTCGGGGCTGCCTGGGCCACCGTTGACCGAGCGATATCGGCCCATGCCAGGGCTGTCTGAGAGCTTCTCATTGACACTGTCATAGCGCTGCCCATTGGGCTTGGAAGCCTCGACAGTAACAATGCTGCTGTAGAGGGGCTGCTTGCCCTTCTTGCCTTTCTTGTCTTTCTTGGGCTTCTTGGCCTTGTCATGCTGCTGGGGGGTGAAGAAATCCTCATGGTCCTTCTTTCCAGCCTCATAGCCATGCTTGCCCTTGGATCGGCAGTAGCGGGCCATGACCACCACCAGGATAAGGAGGATGACGGTCATGATGCCAGCCACCACACCAATGACTATGCTAAGCCGCTGCTTGCTCAACTCGTAGCTGGGATCTCCAGCAATGTCCTGGGCCAGTGGGGTGTGAAGGCTGCGGGCCACCTGGCTCTCCACCACAGTGGCATTGGACAAGCTCTCATTAACAAAGACATGGAGCAGGGCAGTGGTGGACTGGGGTGGCTGCCCACTGTCATTCACCTGCACAACCAGGCGGTGCAGGCCATAGTGCTTGGGGGCCAACTTGCCCACCAGTGACACCACACCACTGGCTGGGTCTATTTCAAAGAGTTTGAAGGGGTTGCCCCCAACAATGCTGTAGTTGAGGTCAGCGTTGAGACCAGTGTCAGCATCGGTGGCGACCACTGTGGCCACTACAGTGCGCATGTTGCTGGAGGGAGGCAGCACGGTGTAGGAGCTGTTGCTGGGGAAGGTGACCGTGGGTGCATTGTCATTCTCGTCCATCACAAAGAGGGACACAGTGGCAGTGGCAGAGCGTGGTGGCTCACCTCCATCCACTGCTTTCACCTTAAAAGTGTAGCTGGTCTGCTGCTCGCGGTCAAAAGAAACAGTGGAGAAAATGGTTCCAGTGTCATTCTCGATGGAGAAGATGCCAGCAGCCTGGTCATGGGTCTCCAGGCTGAATGGAGAGGCTGAGCTCAGCATTGCGGCCCTTGTCAAAGTCCATCACGGTCACCATGCCCACAGGGCTGTTGGGCTGCAAGTTTTCCTTCACATAGAAGGTGAACACATCCTGCATGAAGCGTGGCTCATTGTCATTGCGGTCTGACACTCGCACCACCACTGTGGTTGAGCCCTGCAGTGATGGCACCCCCTTGTCCCTAGCTGTCACCTGAAATTCGTAGGTGTCACGTTGCTCACGATCCAGCACTGCCTGCACCGACACATCCCCAGAGTCAGGGTCGATGGTGAAGATGCTGCCCGGTGCCTCCGAGGAGAGGGGCGAGGCCTCCAGGGAGTAGGTGATCTCAGCATTCTTGCCACTGTCCGCATCTGTGGCAACTACTGTGGCCACCCTCTCACCAGGCAAGTTGTTCTCTGGAAAGGAGACCTCCAGCACGGCCTGGCTGAACATGGGAGGATTGTCATTAGTGTCCCCGACTCGCACCAGCAAAGAGTTGTTGCTGGACAAGCTGGGGCTGCCTGAGTCCACGGCCACAATCACCACGTTGTAGTCACGGACAGCTTCATAATCCAGAGGGGCCGAGGTGTGGAGGAAATACTTGCGCTTATTCTGTGGCTCCCCTTCACCCTCACTGGCCGGCTTGAGCTGGAAGGGCACGTCGCCCACCACGGTGCAGGTCACCACACCGTTTTCACCTTGGTCCCGGTCTGA